>VMDR010001499.1:0-124160 GCA_007922815.1 Macrotus californicus | reverse complement strand
TTCATTTGTTCATCTAATTTGCGACCAAATTCAACCAAGTCTGTGAGCATCCTGATTACCAGTGTTTTGAACTGTGCATCTGATTGGTTGGCTATCTCTTCATCGCTTAGTTGTATTTTTTTCTGGAGCTTTGATCTGTTCTTTCATTTGGGCCATTTTTGTTGTCTTGGCGCGCCTGTTACGTAGTAAGGGGCGGAGCCTTAGGTGTTCACCAGGGCAGGGTGGCCACGTCACTGCGTTGTGATGCTGTTTGTGGGGGAGGGGTCCGAGAGGGAACAATGGCGGCCGCTCCGCTCCCTGCCGGTCACCAGTCACCTTCCGCACTACACACAGTCCAACCGGGCCCCTCTGGTGCTGGCTCCGGTGCTGATCCCCGGTGGGAGGGCTGTGCACGCTCCAGGACCCTGTGGGTCTCTCCAATGAGCTCTCCAGTGAGGCCGGGAGTTTCTCCCGCTGCCGCCGCCTCAACCCCCACAGGAGTTTTCAATCAGAAGCTCTGAGGCTTCACCTCCCCGCGCCGGAACTCTGGGTTGCGGGGTCCGTCCCACTCCCGAGCCGTTCCTCCCGGTTTATCCTTACGAGGGAGTGGGACGCCCGGTCTGCAGCCGCTACCTCTCCCGGCCAGCCGCGCCTTTCCCCGGTCGGCCAGCCACCGCCCTGCCAGCCACCGCCTCGCCATGCGAGTCCTCTCCGCCCCTCCTACCAGTCTGGATGTATGTTTCTTAGTTTCTTGGTTGTCGGACTTCCATACGGTTCGATTTTTTGTCAGTTCTGGTTGTTTTTTGTTTTAAAATTTGTTGTTGTCCTTCTTTTGGTTGTGCGAGGAGGCACAGTGTGTCTACCTACGCCTCCATCTTGGCCGGAAGTCCTGATCTTCTTTTTCTTAAGTAAGTCCCTTTAACATTTTATATAATAATGGTTTGGGTGATGATGAACTCCTTTAGTTTTTCCTTGTCTGGGAAGCTCTTTATCTGCCCTCCAATCATAAATGGTAGCTTTGTTGGGTAGAGCAACCTTGGCAGTAAGCCTTAACATTTTCAGGTCTCAGTTCCCTCATTTCTAGCATGATGATTGTGTTATCTATCAGAGTTCTTTCAAGTATTAACCTTTTACTGTTCTTTGTTTCTAAGGGGTGTGAATACTCTATTTCCATAGAATTACATGAGTATGTCTCATATGAATAGCCCATACTCCACTTATTGCAAAGTTCTACTTGTGACTCTAGAAGAATTCCATAGTGGTAGAAATTGTTTCCCCTAATAGTTATTGGGAACATTGACTAATCAGAGTGAAAACCTTCATTCAGCATAACATATGTAAATCTCTTAGACAGGTAGCTGGCACATAGTAGGTAGTCAGTGTTAGTTGCTATTATTATTGATCTTCAATGCGTTGACTACTTGACATATTGTTAACTCACCATTAAATTCCTCTATTTCTTTATAGAAATAGATCTACTCTAATTTATAGTTATTTTTCTAAGCTTCATAGATTTATTTAGACTTTCAAGATGCTTCCTGAAAAAAAAGTTTTAAGATCAAATATGTTGAGGAAACTCAGCAAGTCATACCCGCATTGGAGAATCACAGTGTCCATTAGCCTGTTAGGGTCTCTGATACTTCCTACAAAACAAACAAACAAAAAAGTCTGAGCATATTTAAACCAGAAATTTGAGAATGTATTTGTACGTAGAACCCATCTTTAGTGGAAGCTATTAATGTCTCAATGAAGACATTTTAGAAAATACATTTAATGCATTCTGTCTCTACTGATTTAGCATTGTCAGAGCTTGCTTTTGTGCACTGTTAAATCTAACATTTTTCCAAGTTTTTCTATTCCTGATATTATCAAATTCAAGGGGCTGAAATTGCTATTCTTCTCTTTTTTTAAAGTTAAAATTTTATATTTACTTTTGTCATCTCTAGCTAATTCAGAGGAAATCATAGAAGGAAATTCTGTTGACTCATCAATCCAGCAAGTAGTGGGGAGTGGAGGCCAGCGAGTGATCACCATAGTGACTGATGGAGTCCCTCTGGGTAATATACAAACTGCAATCCCTACTGGAAGCATTGGCCAGCCATTTATTGTAACTATGCAAGATGGACAGCAAGGTGAGTTATCCTCATTAGATAACTGTTTATGAAAAGATACTTGAGACACTCAACTCTCCTCTAAAATTGAGGCATTAAGGCAAGTAGTAGAAATGGGAGAATGCCAGATAGATCAAAGAAGCTCTGAAAAAGAAACAGAAACCAGGCTGGCAAAGGCAGATTCCCCTAATATATATAAAGTTTGTGAATAAAAGCTATAATCTGGTAGAAAGAACAAACTATTAACCAGTAGGTCACAGAAGAAAATATTGGTGGTTCTTACAAATATGAAAATGTTCAGCCTACTTCATTCATAGCATGAGAAATGCAAATAAATACTGCTGTGAGATACCATCACAACATTGTGTTGTCAAGGGTGTGGAGAAACAGGCACTCTGCTGTACCAGTGAGAGTGTAAATTGAAACGTCCTGTAAAGAGCACATTGGCAATATCTATCACCGTTAATGCTGCCATTAACCTTTTGATTAAAAAGTTATTTTTCTATGAATTTATATTCATTCACACACGCAGAAATGACATATATAATGCTATTCATTCTAACATTATTTGCAATTGTCAGTAATTGAAAAGAAGCGAAGTATGTGTTTATAGGGAACTGGATAAATAAATTATGATGCAAATACTCTGCAGCTATTAAAAACAACGAGAAGTTTCCTTATATTCCAGTATGGCCTGATCTCCAAAATACACTGTTAAGTGACAAGAGCAAGATACAGGACAGTGTGTAGAGCATGCCACCATTCTGTTCTTTTTAAGGGGAAGTGTATGTGTATTTGCTAATATACTCATAGACTGTCTCTGGGAAACATTCAGTAAGAACATTAATAACATCGGTTGCTTTCTGGGAGAACACCTGAGTAGCTAGTTGGGGATGGGAGGCTTTCCACTGTATGTGTTTTTATAGCTTTTGATTTTTGAACCATGTGAATGTATTGCATATTCAAAAAATGCCTAAGTAAAATTTTTTGTAAAAGAGAAACTAATCATTACAACTTTATTCCTTAAAAATATCAGAATTTGAAAAGAAGGAGGTTGGTATAGTTGCTTTGGTGTTACCAAAATTTTGACTTAGCCTAAATAATTCTGGGCATTTTATAATATTCAAAGTATTTAAATTGATGGATCTTTATAGTATGGGTAGAAAGAGTAAGAATTAAACCTTTATTTATTTAAATTCTCACCCAAAGATATGTTCATTGATTTGAGAGAGAGAGAAACATTGATGTGAGAGAGAAACATTAATCTGTTGCCTCCTGTACGCACCCCTACCAGGGATCAAACCCACAGCCTAGGTATGTGCCCTGAATGGGGACCAAACCTGCAAAATTTTGGTATATGGGACGATGCTCCACCAACTGAACCACCTTACCAGGGCAACACTACTTTTTAAAAATGTGTTTAACCAGGCTCAAAGAAGGAAAGCTGAGATTTTGTGAATTACCTTCAGGAAGTTTTAAATCCCAGACCAAACCTCTGTTTCCACTGCCATCAATTGATGACTCAACCAAACCAAATAACTAGGTAAATCTTCTGTTTTAAACAAAAAATTGCAATTCATCCCAAAACCTAAATAAAATTTCTAACTTTTTGTTTTGAGATAATTATAGATTCATGTACAATTGGAAGAAATACTACCCAGAGATCCCATCTACATCACCTAGTTTCCCCCAGTGATAATAATTTTTTAAAAATGTATTTATTGTCCTGGCTGGTGTAGCTCAGTGGATTGAGCACCAGCCTGTGGACCAAAAGGTTGCTTGTTTGTTTCCAGGTCAGGGCACATGCCTGGTTTGCAGGCCAGGTCCCTAGTTGGAGGCCTACAAGAGGCAACCAGTTGATATTTCTCTCTCACATGATGAATGTTTCTCTCTTTCTCCCTCCTTTCCACTCTCTAAAAATAAATAACATCTTTTAAAAAATGGATTGATTGATTTTTAGAGAAAGAAAGGAAGGGAGAGAGAGAGAGAAAAAAAAGCATCGATTTGTTGTTCTAATTATTTATGCATTCATTGGTTGCTTCTTGTATGTGCCCTGTATGTGCTGCTTGTATGTGGGCAATCTTGGCCAATCTGGATGATGCTTTAACCCAGTGGTCCTCAACCTTTTGGCACCAGGGACCTTTCCCATGGAAGACAATTTTTCCATGGACCAGTGTGGGTGGGAGGATGATTTCAGGATAATTCAAGTATATTACATTGAAATTCACCTCCTGCCATGTGGCCCAGTTTCTAACAGGTGGACTGGTACCAGTCCGCAGCCCAGAGGTTGAAGACTCGTGCTCTAACCAACTGAGCTACCCGGCCAGGGCCCCCAGTGGTAGCACTTTGCATAACTATAATATACCATCACAGACAGGAAATTGACATTGATAAAATCCACCAACCTTATTGAGATTTTTCCAGTTTTATATACATTCACTTGTGTGTTTGTGTATATACTTCATGCTATACAATTTAATACATGTGTACTTTTGCGTGAGCACCAGAGTCAAGGTACAGAACAGTTCCATCCCCAGGATCCCTCATGCTACTCTTTTGTATCTACAGCCACTTCCCTTTCCACCCCATTCCTAATTCCTGGCAACCACTAACTCATCTGCTGTGTATCGCTATACTTTTATCATTTCAAGAATGTTACATAAATGGAATTATATAGTATGTAATCTTTTGAGATTGGCTTTTTTCTCTAAGCACAGTTTCCTTAATATCCATCCAAGTTGTTTGTCTCAATAGTTCCTTCCTTTTTACTGCTGAGTATTGTTCCATGATATGGATGTGCAACAGTTTGCGAAACTACTCATCCATTGAAGGACGTTTGTTTCCAGTTTTGGGCTGTCTGTGGATAAAGCTATTATGATCAATCAGGGACAGGTTTGTGGGAACATACACTTTCAGTTCTCTGGAATAAATGCTCAAAAGTATAATTGGTGGGACCTAAGGTAAGTTTATGTTTAGTTTTGCAAGAAATTTCCAAGCTGTTTTCTAGAGTGACCGTACCATTTTACATTCCTACCAGGAATTTATGAATAATCCAGTTTATCTACATCCTCACCAACATTTGATATTGTCACTAACTTGTAAAGTTTTAGCCATTCTCAAGGGAAACAAAAGAAAAAATAAACAAATGTGACAACATTAAATGAAAATGTTTTTGCACAGTAAAGGAAACCATCAACAAAACAAAGAGACAACATACTAAATGGGAAAACATACTTGCTAATGATACATCTGATAAGGGGTTAATATCCAAAGTTTGTAAAGCATTCATATTACTAAACACCAAAACCAAACAATCCAATTTAAAAAAGGGGCAGAGGACCTGAATAGGCACTTCTCCAAAGAGGGTACACGAATGGCCAGTAGATATATGAAAAGATGCTCAATGTCACTAATCATCAGAGAAGTGGAAATTAAAGCCACAATGAGATATCACCTTACACCTGTGAGAATGGCTGTCATCAATACATCAACAAACAAGAAGTATTGGCAAGGATGTGAAGAAAAGGGTACCCTCATCCAGTTTTGGGGGTTGCAAATTGGTGCAGCCACTATGGTAAACAGTATGGAAGGTCCTCAAAAAATTAAAAACTGAACTACCTTATGACCCAACAGTTCCACTTCTGGGTACATATACAGGAGAACCCAAACCACTAATTTGAAAAGAGACATACATCCCTATATTCATTACAGTGTTGTTAACAATAGCTAAAATATGGAAGCAGCCCACGTGTCTATCAGTAGATTAGTGGATGAAAAAGTAGTGGTGCAAGTAATATTAAAAAAAAAAGGTATTCTCCTGATAGGTGAGAACAGAGCTGCTCTGATTGGATGGGGAAAGCGTCAGTCCTACTGGTTAAAATAAAATGGCTGGCGCAGATGGCAGAAAGAGTTACAGGCAGGTAGTTCAAGTTCAGTGCAGGCTTACCCCTGAAATGCAGTTTGAGTGAGAGGAGAATGGCTGCAAGATTCTGGGTTTTTTTGTTTCTTTTAGTTTTTTTTTTTTATAATTTGAGCCCCGGTAGCCACCAGGAGCCCTTCTTAGTAGATGTATTCTTTCTCAGGTTCATGTTATACAATACACTATTACTCGGTCATAAAAAAGAATGAAATCTTTTTTTTTTTTTTTTTTAAGAGAGGGAGAGAAACATCATTGTCTGCTTTCCTCTCGCACGCCCCCTACCTGGCCCGCAATTCAGGCATGTGCCCTGACTGGGAATCGAACTGGCAACCCTTTGGTTCGCAGGCCGGCACTCAATCCACTGACCCACACCAGTCAGGGCAAAAAAAAAAAGAATGAAATCTTAACATTTGAGACAGCATGGATGGACCTAGAAGGTATTGTGCTCAGTGAAGTAAGTCTGTGCTCAGTGAAGTAAGTCTGTCACAGAAAGACAAGTACCATAAGATTTCATTTATATGTGGAATCTAAGGAATGAAATAAACCAACAAACAAAACTAAACAGACTCATAGACACCCTGTGTCTATGACAGAGCAAACTGGTGGTTGCCAGAGGGGAGGGGAGTGGGGAAGTGGGTGAAAGAGGGGACGGGACTGGGAAGCACAAATTAGTAGTTATGAAACAGCCATGGGGATGTACGTAAAGCATAGGGAATACAGTCAGTGATATTGTGACAACCATGCACCACGTGTGTGTTGTGAGCATATGTGTTGACCCTCTTCTAACTTATCTATGAGAAGAGAAGTAATTAAATTAGATACAGTTAATGGCACACTGCTTTCATGAGAGGTTTCTCAAAAATCTGATGGGAAGCCCTGAGTGGTATGGCTCAGTGGGTTGGGTGTGGTCCAAGCGAAAGGTCACCAATTTGATTCCCAGTCAGGGTACATGCCTGGGTTTCGGACCAGGTCCCCCATAGGGAGCGTGCAAGAAGCAACCAGTTAATCAGTCTTTCTCTCACACACTGATGTTTCTCTCCCTCTCTTTCTCCCTCCCTTTCCCTCTCTCTAAAAATAAATAAATAAAATCTTTAAAAAAAAAAAAAATCTTATCTGAAGACATCAGGCCTTCTTTAGACAAGTTATTCCTGCAGAACTGTAAGCTAATTGATCATAGCTTCTGACATTTTAATTAAGAGCCCCAGACCTGGGTTTAACTGCATGGCTTCCAAACCTGTCGGTCTTTACCCTTCCTCTCAGAGGCCTTCTTAGTGCCTCTTTAATCGTTTCTGTTTCTTCTGCAGGGCTATGCCTTACCTGCTGATTCTAAAATCCAAAGGCATATGAAAAATAAAATGTCAGAGAATATATTTCAGTTTATTTTTTAATTTGAAGCAAGCAAAACTTCTTTGTTTTACAATGTATTCATCACCTCCAATTGGTGTCCTTTGGCTTGTAGTTCTAACTGTACCTGCTGGTCAGGTTGCAGAGGAGACTATAATTGAAGAAGAGGAAGAAGAGGCAGAGAAGTCACCGTTGACTAAGAAACCAAGGGTAGAAGAAATGACAAACAGTGTGGAGGAAAGCCAGGTAATGTCTTTAGCAGTGTGGCGAGAAGGGGGGAAAGAATCAAAACCCAAAACTTTCAAGGCCTGAACCCTTCTTTATCTTTTTGTGCACTCTCTGGATAACTGTGATCAGGAATCCTTACCTGGTGGTGACGTGGTTTACTTTCACAGGAAGGCTCTGAAAAAGAGCTACTACAGCAGCAGCTTCAGGAGGCCAATCGAAGAGCCCAGGAATATCGACACCAGCTCCTAAAGAAAGAGCAAGAGGCAGAACAGTACCGCCTCAAACTGGAGGCTATGGCCCGACAACAGCCCAATGGAGTTGAGTTCACCATGGTTGAAGAGGTGGCTGAGGTAGACGCTGTAGTAGTCACAGAGGGGGAGATGGAAGAGAGAGAGATGGAAGTGCCTGGGGCAGGAGGGACCACAGAACCTCATACTGGAGTTTCCATGGAAGCTGTTTCATCTTAATGTACAAGGGCCACAATTTGTACTGTGTCCATCTTTTTCTCCTCTTTAAAAGAAAATACAGAGGACAAACCTTGCATAAAAATTAAGAATGTCCTTAAGAAGAAAACTATAGCAGGATACAATGCTCAGGCTCAGGAAGGCTCTCTGTGCAACTGGAGATATCAGAGCCAAATTAGGGAACACTTCTTCGGGGGCCAAAATAATAAGGACCAAATTTCTCAGCTTACATCATTGCTTTAAGCATAGAGGTAAAAGAATGCTGCATGTTGTATATTGATTGTTTTTTAAGTAACTCACTTTTTATCAAAAGATTTTACTTTTATCAAAAGATTTTTTAAGATATCAAAAGATTTTTTAAGATAACATTCCTAATATGGACCCACCCAGATCCTTTAATAGTTGTACCATCAAGTGACCTGAAAATTTGCCTTAGATGTATGATGTGTGTGTGTATCTGTTACAGGAGAAAACTAATTGGGAGGGAGGTTAGAAGCAAACTTTGGGAAAGAGGAAGGAATATATTCCACCTCCAAAGGAGCAGACACTCCTCACCATCCTGAGTTAATTTCACTGGAAAGGAATTTGTGAGTGCCTGACTAAATTTGCATCCATGGTGTGTCCATAGCTCAGCTGCCAGTTTTAAGAAACTGAAATGTAATATTTAAAAACTGGAAAGGAACGAAAACTTGTTTATGTGGAGAAGTGTATATAAATCCAAAATCCTCCAGGCTGTGCTTTCACAATGCTGGAAAGTGGCCAGAAAGAGGCTTTTGGGGTTATGGAACAATCTGGTGTTGAGATACAAACTTTGCTCTGACTGCATTTTATAAAATTACAATCAGGATGACAGTCTGTTGTTAGAACAACTTGCTTCCAAATATTTATTTATGTAATGTCAAGCTTTAATAGCAATTCTTTAATTTTACACAATATTGCTGAGTTTTCTAAATGTGCCTTTCTGTAGAACTTACATGGTATCTCTTATATGCAATAAAAGAAGGGAGCAGGAGAAACGAATGCTGAGGATGTTGGGTAGTTTTGTTGCCTTTTGATCTGGGAATGAGTAAATTGCTCTGTTTCCTTAAGGTAGGACCTTGTGCAGAGCTTTTGTGCCTTAAAGGCGTGTGCCTTCTACAATAGGTGCTCAGCGCGTCCTGACAAAGGGAGTAAGAGCTGTCAGTGCCGTAGAGTAAGGAAGCAGAGATTCTGGCCAGGTACTTCACCTGCCTCACTCCTTCTCTCCCACTATGCCTGCTCCCTTCGCCTAGACACTTCTGGAAAGTGTTTCGTTGTTGGGTTTCTTTGTCTGCCGGCTTGGAGTTAAGACAGGGAAATACAGATGAAGAGAGAGAGGTGGTGGAGAGGTTATATTGCAGAGGTTCTGCCTTTGAAATTGGGCCCCCATCATTCTTGACTTGTTGGCTTGCTTTGTTGTAAATGACAAGAAGAAACTAGAGGGAGATGTGCCAAGTAAACATTGAATGACTGTTTAGAATGTGGTTTTCTAAATTAACGATCATGGGGAAAACACACATTTTTAATTTGGAATAAAACTTGACAGTTAACATGGTTCTGTTTACCTTGATTAGTGAAGTAACTTGCCACAGTTTTCCAGAGGTAAAAAACCATTTGGGGCTCAAAAATAAACTGAAAACATAACTCTCCAAACCAAGTTTAACAAACAGATTTGGCTTTGAGTCTTCTAGGCAAAAATGTCAGTTTTAAGATTAATCTTGACGACTGGCCACCTAAGCTTGGTTTTCCCCATGGGCTTGCGTACCATGTGCTTCTCAGGTGGCCAGAGGTCACTCTGGGCTGCTGGGGATGGAGAAATGCAGGGGAGGAGCCTGTGTGAGGGTGAGAATAAGAGGGTAAAATTACGGTATCTGCTGTCAAATTGTCCTGTTTCTGCTTGTGATGTTTCATTTCGTTTTGTTTTCTGAGTCCTCTTATGAACCAGGTGCTAATGACAAGCTGCTATTGTGTGCCATTTCAGAGCCTTAGCTTTACTATAGTTGGACCAGGTGTTGTTTTAGATGTGTTTTGTTTATGTTCTTGGTGTATGTGTTAACTTTAATTCCTTTGTTTTCTTTCCTGTTAAGGGGGTTGAGTTTAATGCTGCAGAAGATATCCAGGCCTAACCACCTCACTCTGAGGGAGCTTCTGATTGGAGTGGGGAGTTTTCATCCAACGCTCCCTTTTGAGCATACAGAGTCCCTGCTGTCTGGGGGAACTGTTTATCAGTTCTTAATTATCCTTCTATAGGATGCTGTCATTCCCCCCCACACACAAAATCTCTAATCCAGCCCAAGGCATTTCTGATGATGGGGTCTCTGAGACTGGGAGTTAGAGGAGAAGTTGGGATAGGGAGAGAGAGAGAAGGGAAGTGTCTGGAAAGGGTAACAAAAAGTTACTTGTTTTTATTTACTTGGAATAGACGATTTAGCGTCCCAGAAAAGGGAATAAGATTTGGTCTCCAGTTGTATTGCCTTGGAGAGAATGGTAAGTCAAGATCCCTTAAAGTAGTTAGAAGTTGAACATTAAATGCATTAAAGTCAATACCATTTTATGATTTTGCATTTCTTTCAGGATCATCCATGGAAGTTGGGAAATGCTGCTAGATCATCTAGGTTAGGGGATTCCAATTGGCTTATTTATGGCAAGGTTGGATTACAGAGAATCAAATAACAGAGAAGTGGTTCAGAGTTGGTACTTGAGCAGAAGACACCTAGAGCCTACTTTAAAATAAAGCTGCTTTAATAATATCAGTATTAATATCGGAATTTTATACTCTACCTTTGTATTTTGATCTGAAGCCTACCCACTTCCCCCACCCCCCACCAAGAAGAGAAAAAAATAAACCTTAACACTTCTGTTCTTGTTCTTTAGCTTTAGGGAAATTACTTATAAATGTGTCAGCCTGTGTTCTCTTCCCACCACTACCTCTGTGGGATCTCTTCATTGTAATGCCAGAGTTGAGGTCTTCTAACGGAAACATGGGAGAGCTGGGCTTTAGGTCTTCTGGGTTTTGAACTTGGTGCCTTAACAGAGGTTCTTTTTCCCTGTCAGAGCTGTGTTCAGCTGGTTTTGGCTTTGCCCTTCCCCTCCCTCAGCCTTATCCTTACGTATTTAGAATCTGTGTGCCTGCCCAGTAATGTTGGAAATATATGGCACACTGATTACTTTCCTCATACCGACGTACAAGCAATGAATTTACCAGAGGGCTTTCCAATTGAAGTTAGGTATTAGGTGACCAGGGCATTTTTAGTGCCCCTTTGCAGGGTGTATATTTGTGTATATGTTTATAAAGATATATGGACTTTCTCACTTTTTTCTTTATTTAAGGTTCAATTCTGAAGTACCTGGTATAACCTGGAAATTTTTTTATTTCATGAATTGCATGAGAGAGTTTCTTCGGACTCATTAAAGGGGCTGAGGGGAAAAAAGGCATTGCTTTGGCCCTTCTCTGAGAGGTGTGCTTTCACAGGCAGTGATGAGAAACCTGAGGAGTGAGGCCCCAGGGAGAACGAGTACCCGGCTTTTCAGAGATTTGTGTAGCATTTAGTGTGATGACACCATGTAAACTGAAGGATTCAGAGCAGTGTCAGGGTAGAGATGGAGCTGCCCTTCTACAGAGCAGGCCTCCTTTCTACTCCTGTGGCAGCTATTTCAACTGGCCCTTGTACAGTCCCTTAGACCTCTGAAGAACGAGACCCTGGATAAAGTGCCATGGCAGAAGGAGCAAACATTCTCTACATCTACTTTCCCAGTTTAGAATCTCATCCTTTTGAGAGGGATTATTTTTTAAAAATTTGTGTGGCCCTCTCCTAAACGACATTATGGACCAACAGAGCTAGAAGATCTGAGGCATATCATGAACTCTTCCTAGAAGTTTAATATTGAATGGGAATCAGTTTTTGTTCCTATTTATTGGAGAATGGCCTCCTATTCTCTACTCCTTGTGCAGACATCTCTATATGGGCAGAAAAGGAGCTTAAGAAGGTAATACAGCCCTGGCTGGTGTGGCTCAGTGGATTGAGTGCCCGGCCTGTGAACCAAAGGGTCGCTGGTTCGATTCCCAGTCTAGGGCACATGTTTGGGTTGTGGGACAAGAGGAAGCCACACATTGATGTTTCTCCCCCTCTCTTCTCTGTAAAAATAAATAAATAAATTTTAAATTAAAAAAATAGAATGGAATACATGTCAAGACCACCTATATGCTGCTGCTTGAGGCTCTTAATCTGTCTCCTTTTTATGTGATGAATATTTCCCCCTTCTGAGTAGGACTCTTATTTCCTTTGCTAATATGTTGAGCAAGAAGGATATACATTTGGAATTATGTAGCTTTGGACCTCTGGTGCTGCCTTTTATTTTTTATTTTTTGAGACCGTCTAGGATTAGAGGGTAGGGTGACATTCCTAGACTCTACAGTAGCAATTTGGCTTGTTAATGGCAGGAAATTGTGATTCCCTGTCTCTCACTCTCCTCCCCTTCCCCCTCTTAACTACTTCTGCTTCTGTGACCCCATTGTTCTTATCTCATAGTCTTTCCCAGGAACTAGAACTTAATTAGCTGGTCATTTATAGTCTGTGGGCCTTGTCTGCCCTTTTTCCACTTCCCTCTATCCCAAATACATATTTTCTGTTTATTCTGGTTTGTTTATTTCTGTTGTTGCTGTTTATTCTGAAGTTTCTGTTTATTTCTGTTGCTTCTGAGAATTTAGGTCACAGCATATAACCCTGTGCTTCAGGGTTATGTGTGCTTCCTAGTTGGTTTCAGGCATCTTGCTCTGTCAGTAATGATGGCAGCTTCGTTCCCTGGCTGGGCCCTGTATGCTGTCCTCTGCCAAAGCCGTTCATGTTGGGGCAGGAGGTGGGGAGGTAGGTGATTAGCGGGGAGGAGAGAAAGAGTGTGGGTGGGGTGCCTCTGTTTTTCAGGTTGTCTGACAGCTTTATGTACAGTATGTTTTAGGAAAACTTAAATATACTTTTTATTTAGGATTTTAATAAAATAGGGTTTGATTCTCCTGAGCAAGTTTGTATGTGCGTGTGATTGAGCATTTGTGTGTGTATATACACCTATACAGATCTATATTATATATACAATTTTTGTACTATCATTTAAAATAAGGGTGTTTCTTAATAAAATATCAAAGTCTTACCATTTCAGGGTGTCACTGAAATTTTTTACATCTCCTGGGCAAAAATTGTACCTACTCCTCAATCACAGAAAAACCTCAGTACAGTCATGTGCCACTTAATGACGGGGATATGTCCTGACAAATACATTTCTAGGCAATTCTGTTGTGAGAACATCACAGAGCGCACTTACACACACCTAGATGGTACAATCTACTGCACACCTAGGCTGCCTGGTCTCGCCTGTCGCTCCTAGGCTGTAAACTTACACAGCGTGTTACTCTACTGAATACTGTAGGCAACTGTAACACAGTGCTGTTTGTGTATCTAAACATAGGGAAGGTACAGTAAAATTACAGTATTAAAGATGAAGAATGGGCCCTGACCCCTGTGGCTCAGTTGGTCGGACGTCGTCCCACAAAGCAAAAGGTTATTAGTTTAATTCCTGATCAGGGTACATACCTAGGTTGCAGGTTCGGGCCCTGGTCGGGGCATGTATGAGAGGCAACTGATCAACGTTTCTCGCCCTCTCTTTCTCCCTCCTTTCCCCTCCCTCTAAAAAATAAATAAAACCTTAAAAAAAAATTCAGAATGGCATACCTGTATAGGTGTACCTCACGGGTACCCTTTACCATGAGTGGAGCTGGCAGGCCTAGAAGTTGTTCAGCATGAGTCAGTGAGTGGTAAGTGAATGTGAAGGCCTAGCACGTTCCTGTGCACTGCTGTTGACTTTATAAACACTGTATACTTAAGCTACACTAAAAATTGTTATGTATTTATTTACTTTTTTTTTTAAGATTTTACTTATTTTTAGGGAGAGGGGAAGGGAGAAAGAAAGGGAGAGAGACATCAAGGTGTGGTTGCCCGTCACACGCCTCCTACAGGGGAACTGGCCCACAACCCAGGCATGTGCCCTGACCAGGAGTCGAACTAAGCTACACTAAATTTATAAAAAGAAAAAACGAGATTAAATCGAGCATTAGAGAAAATGATGAAATCAAGAGAAATGGTAAACATGACATGTATGAGGCTGCTGCCAGCATAACACTGTCTTACAGCAAATTTTTTACTCTAAAATAACCACAAAAAGTATAGTAGAAACATAAAGCAGTAACATGGTTGTTTCTCATTACCGAGTACTATGTACGGCACATAATTGGATGTGCTATACGTTTCTTCGATTGGCGGTGCAGTTGGTTTACCCCAGCATCGCCGCAAATAGTGTGTGTAATGTGTTCTGCTCTCGTGTTACGACTACAGTGTCGCTAGGCAATAGAATTTTTCCAGCTCCATCACAGTGTGGGAGTTGTGTATGCAGTCCTTCACTGAGTGAAACATTATTATGTGGTACCGGACTGTGTAAGTTTTTGCTGTCCAGCCGAGCTAATGAGGGCAAAGTGGCTGGAAGGCATTGGGGAAGGTTCTTTCCCCTGTTCAGGGTCTTCTAACCCACTCACACCCTCTGCTGCTACCCCTCAGCTGGTACTCTTAACTGGCAGAGCAAGTTGAGGTAAGAAATGAAGTGAAAATGGAAAGAGCCTTTGATTGGCTTGTTAAACTTACATCTTCCTCCATTCTCTCATTCCTCACCCCCTTTCCCTAAAAGCAAACAACCAAGAGAGAACAGGAGCTGAAGGAAATGAACTGTGCCTTGTGTGGGTGTACAGTGAAGTGCTAAGATACAGCGGGGGAAACATCAGACTTAGGGAGGCTTGAAAATAGTGGATTTGCTCTGTTGGTTTCTCAGCTAGCTATTCTTAGTTAATAAGGTGCTTTTTGTTATCTCAGTGCAATTCAGCACACATTGATTAAGTAAATACAAGTAGCAGTCTGGTGGTGGCACAAACCCCATTGATACCAGGACTGAATAGACCCATCTGGCTGGTAAAATGGGTGTCCTTATTTAGTGTATAGTAATGTTCTCAAAAGCTGCTCCATTGGCAATAAAGATGCCTTTCTTAAATACAGGAGAGTAATACCAAAATCAAGGGTATGTAAGCGTCTGTGTTCAACAATTAGAATTTCCAGGCAAGCTCTCAAAGTCAATATGTAGGGAATTGAACACCTACCATGTACTAGGCTGTGTGTAGATAATTGCTTTTAGGTAAATACACGACAAATAGATGACATATAGTGTACATAGACAACAAATATAGTGTACCTATTACAAGGTACATCTGGTCTGGCAGGTACCTCATAAATGTATATATAGTTTTTTGCTGAGAAAAAGAGCAGGACTTGAGGGGCCTTGAGAAACACACACACACACAAAGTAAGAGTCTTGTTGAATTAAAATCCTAGTGAGAGAAATTATCAGGAATACAGGAGTGTTAAAAGGGAATTGGACAGAAACCTAGAGTTCTCTGAAGGGTAATATTCTTAATGATGGAGAAAAACGTGAACTAGGGCAACTTTCCTAAGAGTTTTCACTCTGAAAGTGAGCCCTCTGCTCCAAGATCAGTAGGGAAAAACACAAGTTGAAGTGGCAGCAACCTAGTGATAACACACCTCTGTAAGGTGTGTGCAAGATTGTCTGGTAGAGTAAGTGAGTTAAGACGAGAAGGAACGAGTAAAGTGTGGGGCTGCACTCTGTTCCCATAGCTAGTCTAACATTTAAGAAAGTTTTTATGGTAAGGGAAACTGATGTTTGAGAGAGGCCAATAGAAATAACTTCCATGCTTTGACCTTTTGCTACATGCCTGGCAATGAGCTAGGCACTTGGCATACATACAAATATACCTATCTTGCAAGTATGTATTATCTTCAGTATATAGACACACACACACAAAAAAAGGTTGTGACTGCCCAGAATCCCTTAGCTTTAAAAAATTGTTCTAAAACTACAGTTTAGCCCTAGGCAGGTAGCTCAGTTGGTTAGAGCATCCTCACATCATCTCAGTATGGCAAGGTTGTGAGTTCCATCCCCGGTCAGGACACACATGAGAAGCAACCAAGGAATGCATAGTAAGTGGAACAAACAAAATTGACGTTTCTCTCTCTCTCTCTCAAATCAATGAAAAAATAAAATTAAAATTAAAAAATAAACTAGTTTCTACATAGAGTTATTAATGTTCTTCCTTTCATAGTTTGTCCTTTAATCAGAGTACTATATATTTTTTTTAAGATCTTATTTATTTTTAGAGAGGGGAAGGGAGGGAGAAAGAGAGGAAGAGAAACATCAATGTGTGGTTGCCTCTCACGTGGTCCCCACTGGGGACCTGGCCCACAACCCATGCATGTGCCCTGACTGGGAATTGAACCATTGACCCTTTGGTTTTCAATCTGGCGCTCAATCCACTGAGCCACATCAGCCAGAGCCAGAGTACTATCTTATTAGGCTGGGCAGCTTAATTCATCTCCAGTTGCAGTTAAGAACCTGGGTAACCTTTCTTGCAAACTCCTCAAAGTAGATTTTGTTCCAAAACTAATTCAGGAGCCATCTCCATAAAGTTGCTGACCAGCAGTACTTGAGCAAGGAAAGTCAAAGATAACCTCTCTTGTGGGGGATGGACAGGGTCTTCATCTCTAGATATGCTGGATGTCCTCTCTTTCCTTCCAGATTACTCTCCTCTCTTCTATATTTTATTCTCTATCCTGGGAGGCTAACCTGCATGAATTTCATCAATGGGTTCCCGGTATTTTGGCTTTCTGTTGGATTCGGCCAATAGGGAACTCTGGCAGAAGACACGTCCGCCCTGGGTTCACCTGGGCCTAGCTGTATCCTTTGATTAAAGGTCACTGCTCCTCTCAAGGCAACCTGTCCTTCCAGGTCCCAGTAACCACTACCTCCCTGTGTCCTTTCAGGCCTAAGGCTGTTACTAGCCTGCAGTTACCAACCCATCCCTTGCCCATACTTTGTAAAAATAGCCCTCCATTGTTTAAGAGCATGTCATCTATTTCCTGTTGGGACCCTAATACACCTAGTAAAGGTAGGTCATCTTTTGGATTCAAAGGCCTCATATTTTATCCATGTACTTGAACCTTCCTCTCATACATGTAACCTTACATTCTTATGAGTCAACAGTACTGAAGAGTCAACTGCCGAGTGAAGTAGCAGAGAGTGACTCATTCTTGTGCAGTTCCCAAGTGTGGGGTAGTGGCATCAAGGAAACATAAGTCTGAGAGGCGTTAATGGCTCAGGCCCCTGTGACTTAGCTCCTAAAGAACCCAAGATGCTTTTCAAGCTTTGTGACTGTGGAACCTTCTGTGTTTCAGGTCCCCAAAGCTTTACACAAGCTGATGGACTCTGCCTACTGGGGCCCTGGTTTCTCCATAACCTCCCAGGATACCTCTGAGAAATCAGCTTAGAAATCCCTCGGGATGACAACTTTATCCTTCTATTGGCACATTCTGGTTTTTATAAAGACACGGTTTGAGCTAATTTAAAAAAAAAAGACTATCAGCAGATTCCTTCATTGAGGTCAGGTTTTCCTTCTGTTAGTGATAATAATTTCTTTGAATTCATCCCCTTAATTATTCACTACTCTCTGTCAGCATGAGGTATATATATCATGAGTATTAATGAACTGTATACTTGGTAGTAGTCTATTTGGGGCAAATAATCATCACCCACAAAGCGCTTAATTTAAACCTATATATTTATATGGTGCTTTATAAACCCATTAGTATATGTTCTTCCCATACCTCACAAAAGGAATTGAGGCTCAGATATGGCCAAGGTCACACACAAAACCGTTAAGTTGCAGAGTCCAAGGACTGTTACTGTCACTGCAACATAGTTGCTTCCACTAGCTTCAAGGTCTGAGATTCCACTGTGGGCACACAGAGAAATCACCATACTTTATAAATAATAATAAGTGAACACCCTCCACAAACAAACCAGAACTTTAACCTGCAAATTGCTGCTGCTGCCTGCAAGGTGGCTCGGTTAAGTTTCCACTCTACTTCTCTTTGGGGTCTATATTTAACCTGAGGGTCATTTACCCTCTCCCTGTGACCACTTTCCGGGCAAGAACTAAAGTATTTGTGAGACTTACCCCTCAGAGAGGGCAGTGAAAGGCTGTATCCCTAAATTATTTTTTTTCTTTGTCCTGATTTTAACACCGTGATTCCAAGAGGATAATGGAGCCCTGGCTGGAGTGGCTCAGTGGATTGAGTGCTGGCCTGTGAACCAAAGGGTCGTTGGTTTGATTCCCAGTTCGGGCACATGCCTGGGTTGCAGGCCAGGTCCCCCCAAGTTGGGGGTGTAAGAGAGGAAACCACAGATTGATGTTTCTCTTTCTCTCTTCCTCCCCCTCTCGCCCTCTCTTCCCTGTCTCTAAAAATAAAATCTTAAAAAAAAAAAAGGATAAAAAAGATGATTGGAAGGGTTCTCCAACCCTTCCTTGCCCTCCACCATCTAGGGAACTAGCAATGGTTTCAAAGCATCTTGGTTTAAGAACGACATCTAACGAAGGAGAAACTGAGACCTAAAGGACCTCTACAACTCGGTGAAACGGGTGCCAAGCAGAGTAGACTCTGGAAGAAAGCCGAATGTGGCCCAAAAAGCTGAGTTATGAGGAATGTTCAGAAGGCATTTCAGAAACCTTGAGAGTAAAATCTATAAATGAACGTTATAAGGATTCAAAGGGAAACGAATTGCTGAGTAGATCACAAAGTGAGGAGTAGCCTGAGTTTGGAGGAACCACCATCTCACAAGCGACCATGCTTTCTCCTTTAGAAAGCATTTGTACAGATGTTACCGTACATGAGCCTCTCAACCCCTTTTCAGATGAGGAAACGCAGACTAAGGGCAAAGCTTTGACTTGTCAGGATCACAAAAGCGGTAAAGGGTGAACAAGAAACAATCCCCGGGGCCTTCAAATTGTTCGTAGCGGTTTCCCGCCGAAGGCGTAAATGCAAAAAGGCAGCGAACGGGGAGAGGGACTGACGAGGCGTCCTCACTTAAAGGGCCTGGTCTGGCCTCCAGGCGGCGTCAGCGGGAGGGCGGCCTCGGGCTCCAACTGGAAGGATAACCGGGCCACGCGCGGGCAAAAAACCCAACTTGTAAATCCGCAAAAACAGCCACAGTTGGCGCGAGGCGTTATGTGTCCTTAGCGCGAGGCAGTGGGCGGGGAGCAGACGGTCCTGCTCGCCCCTCCCATTGGCCCCGGGGGTAACTGACAGGTATCTGTAGCCAGCCCCAGCCCGAGGAACGCCGACACCGCCACACGCTCGCTGATCCTCAGCGCGCTGGGTTTATTGCGGCCCTGGACACCGCCAGAGGCCGCGCATGCGCGCGATAACTCGCGCTCTCTACGCCCCTCCAGCCCTGCGAAGAGGAAGCCCCTGGGGAATAGCCTCCCCCTAGCCCGACTCCAGCAGGGCTGATCCTTTGCTCTTTTCTTTTTGCAGCGTACTCCTCAAGCAACCCAGACCCTCCAAATTCTCTTTAGGACAAGATTTCCTGATGTAAAACTTAAATCATGTACGCTGTGGCTTCATTTTATTTGTCAAAAAAAAAAAAAAAATCCTCCCCCACCCCATGGGACAGGGTAAGAGCAGTACCTTTGTCTTACCTCAATCCCGAAACGTGCTCCTAGTGTCCTCCCCAACCCCACCCAAACTCTACAGTGGGTCTCCTGGGCCCTGCCCCACACCCTTTCTTCGCTGGCCTCCTTCAGGAAACCTTTCCTGATTAACCCCGGTGGGACCGCAGCCATCCTAATTACCGGGGAGAGCTCAAGGCCAAGAGGAAGGCAGAGATTCAGGGGCAAAGGTACTAGGAGGGAGCCAACCGATTCCCGCCCCGTCCCTCTGCGAGTGAAGTCAGGAAGCAGCTCGGGGACACAGCTGTATTGGGAAGCAAAGGCTCCTACACAGTAGGAGGA
This sequence comes from Macrotus californicus, assembly GCA_007922815.1. NCBI lineage: Eukaryota > Metazoa > Chordata > Mammalia > Chiroptera > Phyllostomidae > Macrotus > Macrotus californicus. The sequence goes on along the minus strand of VMDR010001499.1, from coordinate 104,144 downwards.
GGCAAGTCCCAGGAGGCCGGAGGACTCCGTACACAATGCACCGTGGCCCCAGCCCTGTGTCTGTCCCCCTGCGGCCTGCCCGGGGCCCAGTCTAGGGAGGAAGCCCAGAGGGGCGAGTTAAGGCAGCTTGGCTGGGGGAGCGGGGAGTAGCAGTGGAGTATGCCAGCCCCCAAAAGCTGGCTCATTGAGGGGGCAAGCTTCTCATCTCCCACTCCTTTCTTGAGGGGACAGAGGGAAAGACAGTCAATAAATAAACCCGAGGTGCGCAGGGACCCCGGGAGACTCTCAGAGTCCAGGAAGGCTGGAGGTGTGGGACAAGGAGAGAGGGAGGTGACCCATCCTTAGAGGCATGTCCGTGCTCGCGATGAAGGCAGAGCAGCTTCCTTTAGAAGTTAAAACGGCTGCCGTTAGGGACGGCCGGCTGGGAGGAGGGGACGACCAGGGGGAGCTTCCGGGGCAACTGAGGCTTCTCCATGTCCACTCTCTTCAGGGTGCGGCCTCGGTAGCCCTCTGGGCGGCCCAGGTACAGGTGTCTCCCGGAGTACCTGGAGGGGCCTCCAGAGGGGACTCGAGTGAGCAGGGCGGGGGGCGCACGGTGAGCGGAGAAGGGCAACCTTCGGCTGCCCCCCACCCCCAGCCGGGGAGCAGGGACCGGCCGGCCTGGGGGCACCGGGCACTGACCGTCTGGGGGCACGTCCAGCCGCAGCGGTGGGGCGCATTCCCGGGGCAGAAGGCTGGAGCCCACCAAGAGGGAGGCGGCCGGGGCGGGATCTGCGGGGAGCGCCCGTGGGGTCAGGGGTCCGAGGGGCTCGGCTCCCTTCCGAGGTGGTTGCGGAGCATGCAGGTAGCGCAGCAGTTCCTCCAGGGTGGTGACTTCCACGGCCTGCCCCGGGCAGCCGCGTGGCGGTGGCCTCACCAGCACACGGGGCGCAGGGCCGCCTGCAGTGTTCCAGCTGCGTGCACGGCCTGCACCCTCCTTGGCGTTGTTCCCGTTCTGGTTCCACTCCCAGGGGCCTCCTGCGTTGCGGAGGTGCTTGACTGGCAGCTCGGGTGTGGACTCCGGGGTGGGCAGGCAGGCCAGCTCCGGAGGGGGCCCAGCCTCGGGAGGAGGCAGGAAGGTGGTGTAGAGTTGGGGCATCTGCGCCGAGTCTCCGTCCTTGGAGGGCGGCGGCGGCTCTGGGCCCGGCCCGTGCAACCGGGCCAAGCTGCGGAGGGAAAGAGGGCGCGGGAGCCCGGGGGTCTCTACGTCCTTGTTCCTACGTCGGTGGGCGCGGCGACAAGCGCAGGAGACCAGGAGGCCAGAGACTGAGGCGCCCAGAGCGAAGGCTGCGGCCACACAGGCAAGGAGCAGCGGGATGGGGACGGAGCGGGAGGCTGAGACTGCGGGGAGATCCCGGCGCACGCCTGCTGGAGAGGGAGGAGGCTCAGCGAAGGCAGGAGGGCCTGGACGGCAGGTTGCGAAGTTTAACCTCTCCTGCTGCTCAGCTTAACTCCAACGCTTCCTTGACCCTCCTCAGGAATCCCCTCCCCTGACCCTTCCGTACACAATCCATCACACCTCCCCTCACACACAGGCTAGAGCTTGGGCCTGGGGAGTCCCCATCCCAGCTCTGGACCCTGAATCCAAGCCAGGAACAACTGCCAAACTGCCCATGCAGAAGGAAGCTGGGCTGGGATGTCCCACTCTGGGGAGGGGTGGCTCCAAACAGGCATTAGTAAGCACCAGACATGGGTCCTTGAGGGGCTTAGATTTCTTCCAGAACCAGCAGCCCCACACTTCACGCCTGTCCCTCCCAGCCAGCCACCTTACCCTGTGTGTGAGCTCCAAGAGTGGAAGACTGGGGCCGGGGGTGGGCATCACTGGGGGGGCTGGGGGTCTCAGGGAAAGGGCCAGGACCCAGAAGCACTGGTGACAGAGACCAGGTCAGAGCCAGTGAGGCTCCTGCTCTCCACCTCTGACACCCATTGAGCGGTTCTCCCCCACCATCCCTCCCTGGAACCCAAAGGCCCAGAACCCTGGTCTCTGCTGCTTTTCTCTGGCTGTGGGGAAGGGCTCACCATGCAGGACATTAATTTATTTGTTCAGAAAGTATTTATTAAGCACCCTATTACATGCCAACCACTGAGCTATATGCTAGGTATTCGGAAGATGCTAACCCTGTTCTGAGACTCTCTCTGGGTATCCAGGGCGCTCGCTGGTCAGCTGCTGCCATGGGTACAGGCTCAAGTGCGTGTGGGCCGAGCAAGGGAAGTGAAGTTGGGACAAAAAGAAGACTCACCGTAAGCGGAAGACCCCGTGCCAGACTGACTCCCGGCAGCTCCGTCTATGAAGGGAGAGAGGGTAAAAAAGGGAGAAAGGGGAAGCTTCATGAAGAACTGATGGAGGTGACTGCCATAGAAGGGGAGAAAGACAAAACCTACGCCTGCATTGCGCCTGTGGCCATCAGAGTCATGCGCACCTACGGCTACAGCTACAGCCTTCCCTTCTGTTTACCTCGGCAGTCACCATGCTCCATGGATTCCTGGTTCCCAGCTGGATCCACATCAGTCCTAGGAGGACATGGAGGTGGCTCAATGCAGTTATACATCTTGCCCCCATCCCCCACACTGGCCCTCAGCTTCCTCTCTTAGTGGTGGGGAACTTTCTCCTCAGGAAATCCAGGGGCCCCTCACTTACCCACCAGGTACCCTGATATCCACACAGCCTCTGGAGCTATGCCATCCACAGTATGGGTCCTGAGAAGCCAGACAGTTCCTAGGGAAAACTGAGTCATGTGAGGCTGGGACTCTCTCCATTCTACTCACATTCCACTCCTCTGCCTTTTTGACTCTCACCCTGACCTCCAGGAGGATCCTAGGCCAGTATTCCCATCCTATCCACCCCAACCCCTATTCCAGACCCCAGCTACTGCCCACCTGCATGCAGAATGCTTGAGGCAACTCCCCACCAACTATCCCCTATATTTCCCTGCCATCCCCAATGCCTGTGTTCTGGAGCTCCTGCTGGCCCAGGGAACCCATGCAAGCAGGGCCTTGCCTTAGGCCTCTCTCACCTCCGACAGGCCCCATGCTGGGTACACCGACTGAGAGGGAGGTAGATGATACAGCCAGAAAAAGCCACAAACAGCCTGTGACTTTCAGTGTCCAGCTCCAGCCCTATGACCCGCTGTGCTGTTTGGGCTGCCCGCTTCCCACTGCACCTGGGGTGAAGCCAGAAGGCATTAGAGAAGGGGCAGCCCTGATAAGGTTCCTTTTTCCCTAAAGGTGGGGAGGGGCACAAGTAACTGAGTGTAGCTGACGGCGAAGGTGTTTCTGAGTGACCACCCTGCCCCACCACACTGTCTGGCAGTCTCATCGAGCCCCTCTCTCTACCCCACAGCTTCTGCCCTACAGAAGCCAATGTTGGAGCTCCCACCCCCTTCCCCCATCCCCATCTACCACCTCACGTCCCATCCCTGCTCTGCGAGGACCTGCCAGACAAAGGCCTTGTGTCCTCACCGGGAGGGGCTGTAGGCATCGATCTCTTCCAACAGGATGGGCTCACGTCCCCCAGATTGGTCCCGCGGGGGCAGCACCTTCAACACTCTCCCATCATTGGAGCCAAGGAACAGGACTGTGGTGTTACCATAGGGACCAGCCGTGCCATCCACAGCTACCTGGGTCAGTAGGGCCCTGGAGGAATAAGCCTCAGGTCAGGGCAACCAGACTAGTGGAAGGAAGCTTGTATGTTTCAAGGACAGCTCGTGTATGCTGGGACCCACTTCGTTCCCCCAGCTCAGGCTTTCGTTCTTAGCTCTGTCCCTTCCACTTTCACGGGTACTCCCTCCCACCACTATGATTTACCTTGTGGAGTCAGAGGAGAGTGGCTGAAAGGGGAGGGTGGTGGACAGCGTTTTTTAGTCGCATACCTGCTGGTGAGGGTGAGCAGCGGCTGGTGGGTGGCAGGTGGCACAGCGGGGTCCAGCAGCGGGTGAGCCTTAATGAAGGTCAGGACGTCGTCAGGGAGATCTCGGGAAGAGGGGAACAAGGCAGCTACACCTACTCCTGCACAGGATCCTGGCCTGGTGGGCACATGGGAAGGGGCAGCCTTAGGGCAGGGGGCTGGGACTTAGGCTCTGTGCTCCCCAGTCACTCTGCTCCCCTTCTGCACACTCACACTTCTGCTCCCCTTCCCAGCTGTAGCTTGCCAGTCCCACCGCCAACCCATCATGGCCCCCTCTCTGGGCCCTGGACACCTTTCCCTTTCCTTGCAATCCCATTTTGGGAGCAGGCACTGATTGCTTCTGCCCCACAAAAGCCACCCCCATCCTGGATACCTGGGGGAGGGGACCCTGTCCTCAGACACAGGGGTCCAGGCCCCATCCAGACTCCTCTGCTCCTTGAACTTGCCCTCAAATCCACGTTCAATATCATCCAGGTAGAATGCACAGACCGCAGAGCCAGGGATGCTGAGGGAGCCAGAAAAGGTTGTGGGCTAGGTGCCAGAAGGGACAGCACAGCTCCTTCCAGGTAAGACATGGCAGCTACCCTTCATGCACCACATTAGGGAGCAGAGCCTGAGAGGGTGAGAGCACCCCTGGGGGCCATGCCAGGAGAAGTGTGAGCAGAACAGCAACTGGCTTTGAATGGAGCTTCCCCTCAGTGCCCCACGCCCCCATCAGTAAGCTCTGAGAAGCTTGGATGCCAGTGCAGCAGGGGAAGAGACTGGGCCACATTGGCTAGTCTAGTACCAACCTATTGGTCTGGGTGGTGAAGACCCCAAAGAGAGCAGAGCGGCCATGCAAGTTCACAGGCCCAGTCAAGGCCTGTAAGACATCAAAATAGAAGGCAGAGTCCCCAGGGACAGAGCAGTTGAGCCGAAGCTTCAGGAAGGATGTCCAATGCCGGTCCAAGGCCCGAGGTGAGCCACCCATGTCACGCTTACACACACGGGCCACACGGGAGAACTGGACCTGAAGGGGGAGAGCAGGGACAAGGAGAACAGTGAGAAACAACCTCAGGGCCAGCAGGCCGGGAGGAATGCAGCGAGTTAGAGCATCAGGACACAAAGGAAGGGTGTGCAGTGCTAGATAGGTCTGGGTTAAGGATGAGCGGCACAGCAGGATATGGGGCAGAGGGCTGGGCGCTATTCCAACCTGGGGGCCCAGGGTCTAGGGGACTGCATTGTGATTAGGGTCGGGAGCTCTCCCCTGACTCATGACTGCCTTCGCAGGATCGAGGAGAGCCCTCTAGCTACCAACCCCTGGTGCCCACCACCTCCTTACCCTCCCCAGCCGGGCATCCTCCACAGAGACCTCTCGGAAGAAGAAGTAGACGTGGTCTCCATGCTCCAAGGCATGGACAAAGTGTGGCTCTGAGGAGGGAGTGACAAGGAAGGGTATGGAAGAGTATCTACACCTGCTCAGAAACTCCTGGCCCCACCCAGACTCTCCCCTCTGCATACATGGACGCTGCCACCACCATCTGCCTGCTCCCTGCCACTGTCCTCCCCAAGCACCTCCTCCCAGAGAGCAGCCTCCCTCCCCAGGCCCGCCCTGACCTCGGAGCCACTTGGAGTCGTACTTGGCGGAGCGGAGCGGGGGCTGAGGGCCAAGGCTTCTGTAAACTACAGCGTCACTGGCCTGGAAATCTGCAGCTGTGGCTGAATACAGGCTGCCCTCTGGAGGGATGAGTAACGTGGGGTCAGGGGAGGCTTGGGGTTTGTATTCTGGTTCTTTTTGGGCCTCCCACACCCCTACCTCGGCCTGACCATGGCCCCTACCTCAACCCTCCACTCAGGAGCAGGGGGGAAAGACCAGATTGGGAGAGGGGCTAAGGTGGGAACTCCCTTCAGCCACATGCCTGCTTCTCACATTCCCGGGTGCACACCTGCAAAGATGGCCACATTGGACTGGGTAGCATCAAAGGGACATCGAGCCTGCCCACTCAGCTCCTCACCCTCCTGCCGCAGCGAAGTTATCTGGAGGCACAGGGAGCAGGTTCTTGGAACCCTTGGGGTCTTGGAGTCCGGCTCCACAGCCCACTTCCTCATGTCCCCTTGCTTCCTTCCCTCACTCCTTCTAGACCCCTGCACTCTGGGCACTCCATTCCCCCACCCCTACTGGTCTGTCCTCCATACCAAACTGATTGCCCGCTTGGGTTTTCCTCCCATGCCCATCCTGACCCCCAAAGGCCCACCCTCGCCTTTGTACCCCATAGCTGCGGCACACGGGGCTGAATGAGTTCGTTCCACAGGCGAGGAGTGTCTGCGAGTCCCAGGGAACAAGAACACGAATGTAGTTGTAGCACTCGTCCTAGAGAACCCAAAACTCTAGGTCAGTGACAGGGTCCCTAGGACTGGGTTAGGGGTCACAGGAAGTAAGGCCACTCCCCTGAACCAGTCACAGCAATGTGGGATAAAGTCCCAACGAAGTTTTTCACTAGCCCTGTGGCCTTGGGCAAGGCCTCCTGCCTCCTGTTGGAGCTTCACTTTTCTCTTTGATGGGGCATGTGAAAGAAGCTAAAATTATGCATTCTCTTTCCCTCGCATTTTCCTCTGTGGCCTGAGGTGAGAGAAGTGAGTGGGAAATTGGGCACAGTAGAGGACTGCTGGGACAGAGCCTGGGGGCAGGGTAATTGTCATCTCCCTCCCTGGAAATTCTCATCCCACTCCTCACCGTCAGCTTCCCCCGCAAAGCACAGTTCTCCACGTCTTGGCTCCTCCATGTTAGATACTGAAGGGAGAAGTGGAAGAGGGAAAATCGTGAGGTGACCTGGACCCCACCTACAAAGTGCTTCTTGTGGATTTGGTTTCCCACCCCCTTGACTCCCATTAGACCTTCCCTAGCCTCATCTCCATGCCTGTTCCTCCCCCTACCCAGGCCCTCACCTTGTTGGGCACCAGCCCCTCCCCTTCTTCTTGAGCTTGTAGATCAAAGGAGAAAACATGATCCCTAAAGAGACAGATAAAGAGGGATCAGAGACCAGCCAAGGCACCCCATCTGAGCTCCTAAGTCCCTTCCTTGCCCTCGTTCAGCTGCTCAGGGACAAGCAGTGCAGGCCTCCTACCCACTATCCTCCATGCTTTGGTGTCTGCACTCTGGGTCCCAGCATGCCCATGTCCCATGGCTGGTACACCTGATGTGTCCCCTGCAAGATCTGTCAGTGACCATGCAGGCCCCAAATCTGCCCAGGAGCATGCATGTCAGCCCCACAACTGTGCCACGGCCAGTTTACCGGGCAGCCACCAGCAAGGTCCGGTTCAAGGTCAGGAATTTCTGGAAGTCCAGGCCAAGTTCTGCAACCACAGCATCATCCTCCAGGCCCCGGAACCAGGATAATGGGGAAGAACCTGGGGCACACAGAGGACGGTGCTGAGGGCCAGCCAGGATACCACACACTCCCTCAGCACCGTCCCCCACCAGATGAAACCCAGCCATGGACCCAGCAGAGATGTGAGATGAGTTCTGACGTATGAATTAATGAAGCTCTTAATTGAAATAATGCCAGCTAACTCTGGGCACTTAACCTCTGCCAAGCAGTTAGCACCTTCAGTGTATTGTCTCACTTAATACAAGAACCCTATGAGGACGGTACTAACATTGGTCCCATTTTACAGATGAGGAGATTGAGGCTTAAAGCCATTAAGGAATTTGCACAGCTCATTTAGCTTGGAAGCAGCAGGCACCTGAATTTAGCTCTATCTGACTCCAGAGCTGAGCCCAATCCCTTCTTGGTGCTGCCTTAGGGCTAATGATTCCCTTTCACTCCCACAATATACACTGTCCCCTCTGGAGCTTTTATTCAGCCCATTTCTCTCAGCCCTCTCTTTGCGCCCTCCCTTCAAGGCTCTTCACAGACTACCTCAGCCCTCCAAGGTCTCTGCCTCCTGTGACCACCTCCAGAACCCATCTCCCACTTGGCCTGGTCATGGAAACCAGAGTCATCAGCACTCACAGGGAGTCTAGCGTTCATGGGTAGATGGTTTAACACTTGCACAGTGCTGAGGGCTACGCCTGGCACATGTGTTTGCTATTCTTATCTATCCCCCCAAGCAGTTACTCCCAATAAACCAAGTGTAGTTCCTTCATCCTTAAAATTAGTCTAAAGTCTACATATATAACAGGAACCTACAAACAGATAAAATTCTTCTTATAAAAAGTGGGTTTATGCCCTGGCTGGTGTGGCTCGGTGGATTGAGTGCCCGCCTGCGAATCCAAGAGTCGCCGGTTCGATTCCCGATCTAGGGCACATGCCTGGGTGGCGGGCCAGGTCCCCTGTAGAGGGAGCGTGAGAGGCAACCACACATTGATGTTTCTCTCCCTCTCTCCCTCCCTTCCCCTCTCTAAAAATAAATAAATAAAATCTTTTTTTAAAAAGTGGGTTTATGGTTTCCTGCGTGGTGGGACATGGGCTTAGTAGGGGTACAAGTAGTGGAAAGGGAGCTGAGAGGTGCTGGGAACCACTCAGCTAGTCCCAAGTCTTACTTTTGTAGCTAACAACATGGCAAACGTGTACAAAGAATTCACTTGGTGCCAGACAAGTGTCCTCAGCACTTTACATATATTACTTCATTTGACCCTAATTAACTCTATCAGGTAGAATACTATTGTTATCTTCACTTTGCAGATGAGGAGACTGAGGCAAAGAAAGGGTAAATTACTAGACAAAGGTCACACAGCTAGAGAGCTGCTCAGCAGGAGTCCCACCTGTTAATGTTTGGTCTGGCTGAGAGTCATGTTCTCCATCACCACGCGGTGCTGCCTCAGTGAAGAAAATCCGCCCGGGGACCAGAAGCAACTGCCGTGAGGTGCCAGCTCTTTCTGCTCCCCTTGCTGCTCAGGCCCTGAGCCTCCTGGAGGCTGGAGCCCTCCTGCACCTTGCCTCTCACACAGGAGGTCTCACACCCCAGAGCACAGTTCCGGGCACTCACCTTGCAGGTCAGAGGTCAGCAGAGGGAGGGGATCCTGGGGGAAAGCGGCCTGGGTGTGGGGCAGTGAGAGCAGCAGCAGCAATAGCAGCAAAGGCATGAAGTGGGGGGCGCAGGGCATCCTGTGGGGGGCAGCTCAGGCCCCAGGGGGTGCCCCCTCACCCATATGCTGGCCCTGAAAGAGGACACAGAGAAACATGGGGGAAGGAGCCAAATTCTCTCCACTCTTGAAGCAGGCAGGCTCCTCCCGTCTATCCCCAGAAGACCCTATGGAGTGGGAATAGAACCCTCTCTCTGGCACTGCCTCAGTCCCAACCGACTGTCACTGTCACTCAAGGCCCTACCCTCTCCAACTGGCCCAAACTGGCTGGTGAGAGGCCTGCCTGCATGACCCCAGGTAAGGACGGGCCACACCCACTCCAGCTCCCAGCCTTCTCACTCAGCCTTTCCTCCTTTCTCCTGACTGGGCCCGGGACATTCAGTAGGTGACACCTCCTGGCCCCCCTCTTGCTAACCCCTTCGCAGCTATAATTAGACACTGAAGCCTTAAAATTATAAATAGTGACTCCTTGGCACTAGGAGGAGGAAGAGGGCACCATGTCTGCCTCCCCCTCCCTCCCAGACCCCCACAGCACCCAGGGAGCAACGCAGGCGCTGTGCCCAGACAGAGGCAGCTGTGAAACAGCCACCGTCCTCATGGCCTCCCCCCACTCAGGCTGAGGAAGAACTGAGTGGGGGGAGGCCATGCAGGGGTCATTTTCCTGGTCTAAGCTCATGCTTCAGGGGCCTCCCCACTGCTGGGGAGAAGCTGGGGTTGGGGCGCTGTCTCAGCCAAAACTGAATCTGCATCAAAGCCAGATCAGAGGCTAAATTTAGCTCTGGCTGCAGCTGTCTGCTCGACCACTGTGGCCCCCTCCAGCGTCTCTAGCCCCCTACCCCCTCACTGGCTTCTAAGAACTAGGGCTTCTACTTGATGGGGGGTTGGAGAGGGAGAGCAGACCCACCCCCTGCAAGGAGCCAGGGATAGAGGGGATGTACTGGTGAGGATAAATGGCTGCACATGTCCCTCTTTCCCTTCATTCCCTCTTCGGGCTGCCTCGAAATGGAAATATAAATAATTCAATGACAGGCAGGCAATCATAGTCCCAAGTCCAAGAAAAGAAGGGTAGTGGAAGAGATGGCGAGACAAGCCTCCTTCCCACCCATCAGCCTCCCCGCTCAGACTGGGACCCAGAGTGGGAGGTGTGCACCAGCTTCCGGCCTCCCCTGCAACTGAAGTGAGGGTCTGAGCAGGCTCCAGAAATCAGGTCAGGACAAGTGAGAAGCCTTTCTTTTTGTGAACAGACGGTTACCCTTTACCAGCCCTTAGGTGCCCATCCTGCCATGTCCCCTAAAGAAGAGATCCTGGGCTTGCTGATTCAGCCCATTCCATCTCCCCAACAATTCTACTCTTGGAGCCAGAACCCAAGTGTACCCCACCCCCAATCCAGCGTCAGTGATGTGGAGGTTGACGTCAGATGGGATCTCGAGAGAGCTGGAGGAGGGGAAGGGGTAGGAACACCTAATGATGACCCCCTCCCCAGGGGCACAGCAGTCAGCTAGCTAACGACCCTCTGGTGCTAAAAGGCCAAGCCTCCCTCCCCCACACCTCCACCATGTTTCCGGATGCTGGTGCTCCCAGGGGAAGAGGAAGGGACACAGCTTGTCTCCTATCCTTCCTTTCCTGCTCCCCCTCCGAGTTGCCCTGGGCAACTGGCATCTTCACCCAGGAAACAACTTTGGTCTCTGACAAGTGGGGAAAACAGCCAGACCCTCTCCCTGCTCCCAGGCCATCCATGCCAGTTTCCATCCCTTGCCCTCAGGAACTGCTGCCCTTTTCTTACCTGGGGTGATGACTGCTGTTGGGGTTTGAGGATAGGAGAACTCTGACCTGATGGAAGGAGGGATGGAACGGGGGACAGAAGGAAGAGACTGTGTTACTACATCTCCTTACCACATCCCTTAAAAGTAAATGTGAAAATTCAGGAGACAGCTAGTGAGGCTAGGGTAGAGGAGATGCTGCCCTGGAAGGGTGTGTGTGTGTGTGTGTGTGTGTGTGTGTGTGTGTGTGTGTGTGTGTTGACATTGAGCTTGTTTACTAAGGTGCTGGCTGCTTCATGCCAAGAGATATAAGGGCAGGGGCTGGGGCTGGCTCCTAGCCAGAAACTCCTGGAACTAGAGGACCAGTCTTGGGAAAGAGGTAACTGGGATAGTTTGTGGTGTCTGATGACCACTCCCACATTAAAACCCTCAGAATCAAGCAGACTTCTTAGAAAAAGCGCCCTAGCTGGGGACAATAGAGGCTAATTTGCATCTCATTTACATGCGCTTTATTTCTAGGCAAAATGCTGATAGCAGGCACCCCCAGCCCCTTCCTTCTACCCGGAGAGAGCAGGCCATGCCTCCTTCTCACCCAGCACTCTTCACCGAGGTCCGGCCTCTAAAAACATTTGGTTGGCCCTTACATGGGCCCCCTAGACTTAATTATGATATAGCTTTAAGAGGGCTTCCCATAGCTGTTTTGGGGAGTAGCATCTGAGCAGCCGGTGAAAGGCCTACCCTGCTGGGACCAACCCCATCTGAAGCACATGGGGGAGGCCTGGCCCCTCTTTCTCCCCCTCCTCAACCCTCCCCTTCCTGGGAAGAGGAAACAGTCCTCCTGTCTCCTGGCCCCGAAGCCACCACTGGGGAGTGGCCGAGGTCATACCTGGAGTCTAGCTGGGACTGGGGAAGGAATGGAGAAGGGGAGACCGGGCTGGGGACAATAGCAAGAAGCCCTCTGGCTGGTCGCCCGCCCCAGTCCACCTTCCTCTGGGGGAGCGGGGGGCGCGCCGAGGAGCCGCGCGGAACACACGCGTTCCCATATCCAAGACATTTCCCCCACCCTTAGCTCTCAGCGCCAGCCTCACACCTACCCTCCCTTCCACCCAGCCCCCAACGAGGATAATCCAGGTGTCTAGAGCCTCGAATGAGGTGGGAACGGGGCCAGGGGCTCGACGTGTCTCCCCCTCACTGGATCCGGGGCTCCGAGAGGGGCGGGTAGCAGAGTCTGGGCCGGGACCGGGTCCCAAAGCCACGTTAGCGGGAGGAGGGGCTGGAGGGGCCTGCAGGCGCAGACCAAGTGGGGATGGGAGCGGGGGTGGGAGAGCGGAGGCGGGTCTCCGAGGCCAGGGAAACAGAGCCAGAGGCTGGGAACAGACGAGGGCGGGTCCGGGGCCAGCGGCGACCCGGGTCGGCGGGCTCTAGAGGCAGTCGCAGCCCAGCTCTCCTCCTTGGGAGACCTCGGTCTAACAAAGCCCCGGGCAGAGTGGGGTGCGGAAGGAGATGGACTCTGGGACTGATGTTTCTTGAGGACCCCATTTCCCGACCCACTGCCGGAGCCAACCTCCTGGGAGGTGCTCAGATTCTTGCTAGCACAGGGACAGAGGTGCGGCCGTGACACCGAAGTCCGAATGGACGCATCCCCCTTTCCCATCCTCGCAGGGGCATCAAGAGGGTCCGGTTCTCCGCGGGTCTCGGAGCCTTAGTTTCCCTGATAGGGAGGCAAGGGTCCAGGTTTTCCACCCTCCGTACAGTGTGCGCCTCAAATCATCCCCTTTCGCGCTCCCCAATCCAGGAGACGGGACTCACAGAAGCTCGGTCAGCAGAGACGCCCAGACCCTGCGCCTACGGTGCAGTGACCGCGCTCGGCTACGGCCCCCTCCTCCCTCCGCGCACCCCAACTCCGCCGACCCTCTCCGCCCGCCAGGCACACAGCGCAGTGGCACCTCCCGGGTCTCTCTCGCACTTGGAAGCTTGACTCCAGCCTGCGGCGCCCAGTCCTCCCTGCCTCCCTGCAGCCTCTTCCCAGCTCCGGGGTACTTGCTCCGAGATCCGGGCCAGCGGGGTCGAGAGCGCAGCGGGCGGGCAGCGGCCCCGCACCGCGCCGACTTCGCAAACCGTGTTTGGGGCTCTGGCGAGGTGTGATAAGCGTCCGAGTGGGATGGAGCTTGGATCTGGACCCCCAGGCGCTGTCGGGTCACGCAAGCTCAGGGTCCCAGTCGCAGCCCCCACTCCCGCCGCGGTTCCGCGGAGGAAAACAATGCGACCGCCCGGAGCTCTGGGCCGGGCCCCAGCAGCCCCGCCCGCCTCCCGGTCGGACCCGCCTCCGAACCGCCCGGAGGTCGCCGCAACTAATCCGGCTCTCTCCAGCTGGCTAGACCCCGCCTTCTAGACACATTTCCACCAATATTCCTCCTAGGGGGCGGGGCGCCAGGAGCACCGCCCACTGGGAGGCCAGGCTGGGAAGCTGAGCTAGAGACCAAAGCCAGGCACTAGCTGAAGAGACCCGCCGACAGTCGCAGAGACCCGGACTGAGGAGGGGGTCACAAGCTTTAACTTGGAGAGGCCCTGGAAAGGAAGAGCAGCAGGGAGGAGATAAAGACAGGAAACCCGGGGACCTCGGCTGGGCTGGCCTCTCAGGGCCGACGCGACCCTCCTTCCTTCCTTTCCTCTACCCAATGGCTTTGGCTACTCTGCTCCCTGGGGAGTCTCCCACCTTCCCGCCGCCCACTCTGCCCACAACTCTCTGTTCTTTCTCTCTGGTCTTTTTACCTCAACCCTCTTATTTCTCTTCACGTGCCTCCTCTGGTTCATCCTGACCCCAATAAGGGAGACCTGCATGCACTTAGGAGCTTGAGTCCTGGAAAGGGAAAGGAAGATGTCACCAGGAGGTTTTCCTTGTCCCTATCATCTCCACTTTCATCCCTACTGTCAAAGCAGGATGGGCTTGAGCCTCTAAGCAAGGAACTAAGTAGCCAGGATAGTAGGATGGCTGGCAGTCAGGCTGCTGGCTGATGGAAGAGAACAGGTGAGTCAGGCTAAAGCCAAAAGAGAGATGTGGAGATCAGGACAAACCAACTCAGAGAATCACACTGAAAGAGAGAAGTTACCAGCTGTCCCAACCCCACATAGCCTCACTGTCCCCCAAACACAGGGTTAGACACGTCCCATCTTTCCTCAAAGAATCCTGGGCGTTCCCAAACAGCCAAACTGCTCTTTCTCCATCCCCACCTTCCATAAAGACCCTTTGATTCTGAAAATGTCGGTGGGAAGGAAGAAGGAGGCTACATCAGACAGTACTGATTGGCTCCCACCTTGGTACTGCCTGCTAAGATTCTTCCCTGCTTGGGGACTGGGACAAAAGACAGACTTCTCAAAATTCCCTGGGTAGTGGGTGTCCTGGGAGACATCAGCATTCTTGGATAGTTTCTCTGAGTGGGCACCTCCTTCCTCCATGCCCCCACATCCTCTTCCCTGGACTGGAGGAAAGGAAGAACAGAGGTTTACTACTTCTGGCCTGTCTTTACTGGAGTGAGATCAGGGTGCATAGCATCACCAACTGGGCTGAACCCACTATGAGGAAGCAAGAGACCTAAACACATACACACACACAAACACAGAAACAGAGACACAGAGATGGAAGGCCAGGTGAACCAGTGAGATAAACACAATCAGAAACAATGGAACAATACTTATACAAAGTTAACTGCTGAAGGTCTTGGGTTCAAGGCAGTTCAGTGGCCAGTGGGGCTGTTTTAAAGACTCGAAAGACGTACTGGGAGGAAGAAACCTCAAAATATACTAGTTGAAATCTCCCTAGATCCTAGCACAGGGCTCAGGTACTCAAATATGTGTTCACTGAATAGATTAATGAATGGGGATTAAGGTGTAACTCATTTTTATAGCCCAACTAAAATCTCAATTCAATTCAATAAGTATTAACTACTTACTTCAAGTACAATCCACCTCGGAATGTGGCCCTAGTCTTTAAGAAAAGTGATCATCTATTTGAATTAAAACAGCACTTACATGTACTAAATGATTAAACAGCAATATCAAGTCTAAAAAATAAAACACCCCCAAAGCTACATTGAACACAAGTCCTAAATGAAAGAAAAGACAATAAAGTCTTTTTGGTGATGACTACAGGGAAAGATGTTGGATACGTTTTGGGAAAACCTCAGTGGGAGTAGCCTTGGTGCGAAAGAAAGGAAAAAATGTTCTGAATAGAAACACGACTTAAGCAAAAACTTTTGCTTGGTGAGCACGGAGCCTGAAGCATGGATAAAAAAAGGTCCGGTATGACTGATATGTAAGAGTTAGAAGCAGAGGAAAAGGTAAGAGGGAGACAAATTTTGGAAGGCCTGGTATGCCAAGGTGAGTAGGTTCAACCAATTTGTTAGGAAAACTAATTTGATAGGAATAGCATGCTGTTTTAAATTCTTGAACGAGGGTGTTACTTGTCCAAATGCTTTATTGTAGCAAAAAGACAAGGAGACCTTCTAGCAAGAAGATAGGAAAGTTCAAGGATGAGGGGAGAAAGACGGTCAGACAAAGATGTTGGTGTTGGGATGGCATGAATGAATCTGAGAGCGATTTCAAAGAAGTCCAAATGACGCTGTTCTCATTCCCTGGAATCTTCTGGAGAAAGTCAAACAGTCCCGTCCCACACATTTGGCACCTTTAATAAATTCAAGGATCCCCAAGCTTGGAAAATCACTGTCTCCCAGTCCCTACAAGCAGCTATTTCAAACAACTGCTTCTTTTTTCAAGTTTCTTTCCTTACCACCTCCTTGCTCATCTTAAGCAGAGTCCATAGCCATCTTTGGAGAAGACAGAAATAATAAAGTGAGAATTCTACCACCTTTTCCCCCTCTACAGATGCACTTAGCTGTGTCCTCACATCTCTCTCACCTAGTAGGTGTATCAGGCGTATCCATATTACCTGTCCAAGACCCACCTTTCCCCTTTACTATAAGCTCCGTGCACTCAGAGCCCAGCTATGTCTGTCCTGCTCACCACAGTAGCCTTTGCATTTAGCACCGTGCCTGGCACTTAGCAGGTATTAACCATTAACACATTGGTTGAATAAAGCTGTACTCTGTATCTCCTTCTCATTTAAATCCCTTCTCCTTCCTTTATCATTTTTTTAAATGAATCTGTAAATTTTTATTTATTTATTTTGGAGAGAGGGAGTAAGGGAGAGAGAAACATCGATTTGTTGTTCCAGGTATTTATGGATTCGTTGATTGCTTTTTGTATGTGCCCTGACCAGGGATTGAACCCAGAACCTTGGTGTATTGGGACAATGCTCTAAACAACTGAGCTACCCAGCCAGGCTTATCTGCCTTCCTTCCTTCCTTTATTTATTTAAAAGATTATCTTTTCCTCACTGTTTTTTTTTAAGGGTTTTAGTTATTTATTTTTAGAGAGAGGGGAAGGGAAGGAGAAAGAGAGGGAGAGAAACATCAATGTGTGGCTGCCTCTCACATGGCCCCCACTGGGGACCTGGTCTGCAACCCAGGCATGTGCTCCGACTGGGAATTGAACTGGTGACTCTTTGGTTCATAGCCTGTGCTCAATCCACTGAGCTACACCAGCCAGGGTTCCTTCTTTTATTTTTAACCACTTCTTTTCTACAGACATTTTCCCCTCAGCAGATACACATGCTCAACTACCTTCCATAATTTAGAAGCGAAAATTCTAAACTTTTCTTTGATCTGTCTGTATTTAGCCACCACTCAATTGCTTTCTTCCCTTCACAGCTAAACTTCTAGAGTAACCTAAACTTTTCTGTACCCGTTTCCCCCTTCTCAATCATTTTAGTTTTTGCTGCAACAAACTCACTGAGATTGTTCTCATCAAGGCCACGACTGACCTTCTTGTCACATTCAATGAACAGCTCTTCTGTCTTTATCCCTTTGCTCTCTTTATGGCATTTGACCCTGTTGAACCCATCTTCCTTGAAATGTTCTCTTTTTTGGCTCCTGGGTTCTTTTTTCTCTTGACAGAGACTAGGACTTAATAAACAAACAAACAAACAAACAAACATGTTTATTTTAAAATATTTTATTTATTTCTTTTTAGAGAGAAGGGAAGGGAGGAAGAGGGAGAGAGACATCAATGTGTGGTTGCTTCTCATGTGCCCCCTACTGGGGACCTGGACCACAACCCAGGCATGTGCCCTGACTGGGAATAGAACTGGTGACCCTTTGGTTTGCAGGCTGGCGCTCAATCCACTGAGCCACACCAGCCAGGACTAAAGATATATATTTTTTAAATGAATGGATGGCTTCACTTCTATTAATATGGCCTCTCTTTCTCAGCCTTCTCTGACCTTTCCTTAAATGTTGATGTTTCCTAGGGTCACATCCTTAGCCATCTTTTCTTACTCTACATATCTCGTTGGTCAAGCTAATCCATACCAACAGTTACAATAACTACTTATGTGCTGTTTACCATAAAATCTAGCTATTTGAGCTGGGTCTTCCTCCTAAGCCCTAAACTCACATATACAATTGCTTATTGAATACTTCCATTTGGATTTTTATAGGTGTGTACCACTTAGTCTAAAGACAAAAGCTTGTGTCTTATCTTTGTATCCTCAACACTCATTCATAATGCCTGACAAAGAGTAAGTAGAGGAAGAAATAAATGCATCGAAGATGTCAACTACCTCCCATATCAGGCTGAAGTCTTGCCTGCTTCAAATCACAGTGAACTTTCTCTTCTTGAACTGATAGGAGTACTGAACCTAACCATGGTAAAACCTCAGCTAAGCACAGAGGAATGTTCCATTCTGAACGTTTTCCCAGATAACTGAAGTTTATCCAATTAAGTGCAGAACATTTTCATTTTAACTGTTTCAAATTAGGGATTATTTTAAAACATATTAATTTCCTGTGGGTTACAGAGTGGAAAGAGCATGATTAGGAGTCATTAAAACATAGATTAACCTCTGGAGCATGGCTTCGGATAAACTAATCTCTAAGGCTGAGTCTGTCATCTGTGAGTGGATACTTTACCTGCCTCCCTACCTCATGGGATCAAATAAGGTAATGTAGGTGAAATGTTTTGTAAATCCAAAGAGTTTCACACATTAAAGATACCATCACTTAACCAGTATTTTGCTTGTTCAGAAGAAACACTGTGAACTTAATTGTCTAGGAAAACAATGAGGACACCAAAGTCTAGAATATATACTTAATACTGTCTGCTCCTCCTCTACTGGCCAAAGATGCTATAATTTTCAATTGTCTGCTTTTTTGTTTTCTTAGTCTTTTCTTGCTGTGTTAATGTTCATTGTTATCAGTGTTGCTTCTAAAAGCTCTTCTTTACTCTTTCAATTTGCTGCTAATTACATGCTGTGGGTTTGGAGATGATTACTAGAAATGGGTATAAATTAAAAGAAAATAAAGTCTTCCCCAGGAGTGAAGTAAATGAACATTATTCCATGTGACTGTTATGTCTGGTTCTTGAATGTGTTTTCAATTTACTCTTTTAGCAAATACTTGAGCAGTAGTGCCAGGCACTGTGTAGGAACTAAAGCATAGTCCCTGCCCTCATGAAAGTTACAGTCTAGTGGGGAGGCAGGTAATAAAGTCATGAATTAAAGTGAAGAGTGATTATTATAATAGGAAAGGTATGCAGTTCTATAGGACTACATAACAGATGTGTCTAATGTAATTTAGGGAGTTACGATGGCTTCACAGAAGTTATGACTTTCCAGCTGAATCCTGAAGGATGAGTAGAAATGAACCGAGCAGGGAGGGGTGTGCATGGGAAGACAGTACCAGGCAGGAGACAGGAAATGGGAAAGTCTAGAGCATAGGAAGAGGTCATAGAAGAGGCAGAAAGAGAAACTGACCATAGTGAGTAGTGGAGGAACTGAGAATTCTAATATAGGTAGAACAGAGTATAAGAGACCGACAAGGGTTGAAGCTGGAGGGGTAAATAGGTAAGCAGTTGGTAGCAGAATTTTGCATTCAGAAGTTATTAGTGTATTTGCATCTTTTTGTATTCTCACTCCCTTTCTTCTTATTTTCCAATTAGATAGTACGTTTGTTTTAATTAAAAAGGACTTTTACTCTTCCTGTGATTTGAGTAGTGCCACCTACTCTTGTCCCCAGAGTGTGGTGTGGTCAGTGAATTGATAGAGCAACTGGAGTAGAATGCTGCCACATTCATTATGAGGTTGAAGTTATTACCTCATAACCTTGTGAAGTAATTATTAGAAAAACAGGCTGGAGAATCACACAAGGTCCTCAGTCAGCCAGTTAGTAGTTCTCTAATTTGAAGACAGGTCACTTAACCTCTTTAAGCCTCAGACTTTTTCATTAGCAAAAACGGTATCTCAACATTTAATTCACAGGGGTATCAGACGATTAATGAGCTGTTTACATAACATCTAGCAAAGTGTAATCAATAAATGCTAGCTCCTGTTCTCTCCTCTCTCCCCCTTCCCTGAACTCGGTAGTCCCTTCTCCTCCATTTGCCCCCACACCTTGCTCCATAAGCATTCCCTCTCCTTTGCATTTTCTAAGCTTCCCGCTCCACTTGCTTGTTTCTCTTAGCCTACAAATGTCCTCAAACTCTCAGCTAAAAATAGTACCGCTCTCAGTCCAGCTCCCCATCCCCCTAAGCTACCTCTCCATTTCTCTTCATCCCTTTACCACCAAACTCCTTGAAGGAGCTAACACTTCCACCCACGCGGTGTCATGGACCCTCAGCTCTGGACCCTGGGTTCAGAGAGGCCAAGTGCACAAGAAGTCAGGACCCACCCACTGTCTCCAAGGAGGAAGACCAGTGGTTTGGGAGCCAGTGGTATGGTGGCTGCCTCGACTTCTGAACTTCAATCCACTCTTCCACTTTTCACAACCTGCTAACTTTCCAACCCTCCCCATTCTGCTAGAACTTTTTCATAAAATCACCAAGGTCTCTCATTAGTACTCATCCTGTGCTTAAGCAAGCTATACTGCTGATCACTTCTTTCGAAGCATGCCCCTTTCTCAGCTAAAAGTTTATTGAAGCCTCTACCAGGGATGTCCAACCTGCATGCAGCCCAGGATGGCTATGAATGTGGCCGAACACAAAATAGTAAATTTACTTAAATCCTTTCTTTGCTCATCAGTTTTTGTTAGTGTTTGTATATTTAATGTGTGGCCCAAGACAACTTTTCTTCTTCCGGTGTGGTCCAGACATGCCAAAAGGTTGGACACCCCTGTTTGACCACTGAGCTAAGTAAGGACTTTGCTTTCATGATCAAAAACTGTAATGCCTATCAGAAAAGTCTGAAGTCTTGAGCAAGTCTTTTAATGCCTTCCATAATCTGGTCTTTTCCTTTCTTCCCTTCTCTCTCAAACAACCTATGCTTCAGACACGCAGAATAAATCACCACTTCCTGAGTATGCCCTGTATTTTTATTTGATGTATGGCTTTTGCTTATCCCCATCCTCCTCAGGCTGCCTTTCAGTCCTAACAAAAATAATCTAGCCCTGGCCAGTGGGGCTGAGTTGGTTGGGGAGCTGTCCCATAGCTGAAAGGTCACATGTTCAATTTCAGGTCAGAGCAAATGCCCAGGCTGTGGGTTCAATCCCCTGGTTGGGTGCATATGAGAAGGCAGCCAAAAGGTGTTTCTCTCACACTGATGCTTCTTTCTCTCCCTCCCAAGTAATGAAAAAATGTTCTTGGGTTAAGATTAAAAAAAGAAACCAAACAAGCCCTATTTGGTGTGGCTCAGTGGATTGAGTGCGGCCTGCGAACCAAAGGTTCGCCAGTTCGATTCCCAGTCAGGGCACATGCCTGGGTTGTGGGCCAGATCCCCAGTAGGGGGCATGTGAGAGGCAACCACACATTGACGATTCTCTCCCTCTTTTCTCACTCCCTTCCCCTCTCCCTGAAAATAAAAAAAAAAAAAAATCTCAAAAAAAAAAAAACCCAGAAAGGGTAATTGTAAAAAAAAAAAAAAAGAAGAAATAACCTAAATATCTCTTTACTCTCATAATTCTTTAGACTTTTATTAAAGCTGATGACATCATTTGACTTGTATTGTAGTTATCTATGCCAGTCTCCCTAGCCAGGCTCTAAGATTCTTGATGGTAAGTAGTTTTGCCTCATTCAGGGACGCTGACTTACCTTCACTGTTAATCTCTTTGGCAGCCACAAAATACCTTAAGTAGGCTTGTTTCCTCCAGTGGTTCAATGCTGTGCTGACACCTGCTGGTCACATCTGGTTGGGCAGCCCAGGCCCCAGCACCTTCCTCTCTCCAATATTAAGGACAGTCTGTGCCACCCTAACCCAGGCAGGCACAGGAAGCATATGCTCGTGGACATTGCCCCACAGCACCACCCTCTCCTGAGGACTCTAGGAACACGCTCAGAACTGTTGGTATCTGGCTTGCCTCTGGCATCTGCAGCCTAAGTTCAGTTCAATCTTCAGCAATTTCCCCACTGACCCCCAACCCAGCCATCTGTACTTAGCCTTTCCAGTAACAGAAATATAAAAACAAGATTTCAAGGAATTGGGCAGCAAGGAAAGAAACAGGTAGATAAACAGTTTGAGAATAGGGTATATATAAACTTCTACTTCACCTCAAAGAATCAAGACTATTTCCTACAGAGTGCTATTCCTTTTGACCTATGTCATATAGACCTTGGTGACTGACGGTATACAGAACCGGAGGTTGATCAGAGTAGGTAGGCGGGGCTTGAGGGGTGGGGCCAGGCCAAAGGGCCTCTCACTTAGGAGCTTCTTCTCCATTCTGTCAACTCTTCCGGAACATCCAAGGCAAGACTGGCACCCAGTGTGCAGCAGGTGAGGGACCATCAATGGCAGAAGGGTAGACTTTAGGGGCGACAGTAGCAGAAGGGACCTGGCTCTGTTAGCCTGATCTTTCCACATTGTGAGACTCCAACTTGATAGCATTCTTGAGTCCCCAGTGGAGAGGTCCAACTGTTTTCCCTGGGGCATGGCAGCCTCCGGGAGACAGACACGGTTTGGGATGGGATGGGGGGCAGGGCTGAAGCATGGGGGTGGAGGTGGGTGTGTGAGAGAGTACTGAGAGATGCAAGGAAATCTTAGGAGGCATGGAGGTAAATGTAAGGGCCAGAGGGTGAGTATCATAGGGCTGGAGGATCATAGGGCAGGACCCAGACAAGAGAAAAAGGGAGACTGACACAGGGAGAGAGGGGGAGGACAGTGGGCCAACGGGGACAATGGAGAGCTGGGTAACAGGAAGACCAAGGAGGAAGGAAGGCTCAAATGGAGGAAGGCTCAGATGGAGCAATCTCCTTTCCTGGTTGTGGAACATGGTTCAAAAAGCCCCAGACAAAGCCAGGAACAAAGCAAGGTTCTAGGTTCCCATTGCACTGGGTCAGCTGGGGAAGAAAACCCCCAGGTACCCATCTCGCCTGACTCTTCAGACTCCCATTTTGGTTTGGGGGAGAGGGCGAGGCTGCTCCTCACTGCGGTCACAGCCACATCCTGCAGAGGAGGGGAGGGGGAAGTGAGAAGCAAAACAACCAGAAAAACCATGGGCAAAGACCACGGGAGAGAACCCTGGACATATGCAGCTGGCAGGCCAACAGGAGGGTCCCCAGTTCAGCCCCAGGAGAAGACTGTAAACCTCTAGTACTGCCTGCCCCTCACTGAGGTGCTTGTTCCTCATGCTTCCTCAGGGTGCTTCAACGGCAACGACAGCATTCCAGGGAACCAAGTGTTTTTTGAATGATTTGTTTTGAAGCTCATTTTTATCATTTGCTAGTGACTCTGGCCAAGTTGCTTAATTTCACTTAGCTTCAGTTTTCTCATTGTAAAATGGGGATACCCACCTTACAAAGGGTTGGGAAGACTGAGATAATTCACATAAAGCATTTGGCACATAGCAGCTTCTCAATATTATTTTTATCAAGACTTCTGGGACCCCACTATTTCTCATTTACTTAAAGGCAATACATTATACTAGCTGGCATGGGCGTTTGGAGTCAGAAAAATAGCTGTGTTTGACCTTGGGTAAATTATTTAACATAAGCCTCAGTTTGCTCAGCTATAAAGAGACAGTAATACATACACTTCACAGATGTGTGGCCCATGGACAGTGTCCAAAAATGGTAGCTGGGAGAATTATTTGCCAGGTAAGCCTTATCTTTTCTACTATAGCACAAATAGCCTACTTCCCCTTAAAACTTAACTTGTGGTGGGCTAGCCTCCTGTGTGCCTTCATTCCTCCAGCCAAAGCTATTACTGCTCCTCTGGGTCACTTTAGAGATCAAGACTTCTTATAGTACTAAAGAAAAAAAAAAAAATAGGAACAAGGCATAGGGGACTGAGGGGCCCAGGGGGAAAAACATGACAAGCCAAGATGATGATGAGATAGAAACCAAAGAAGGGACAGAAAGGGGAAAAGCCATTTCTCTCTAAGGAAGCTTGTGGTCTTTTTTCTATGATTGACCACAAATCCCCACCCCCACCCTCTTCTCCAGGAGCCATGGAGTCCTTCAGCTCAAAGAGTCTGGCACTGCAAGCGGAGAAGAAGCTCCTGAGTAAGATGGCAGGTCGGTCTGTGGCTCATCTCTTCATTGACGAGACAAGCAGTGAGGTGCTGGATGAGCTCTACCGGGTGTCTAAAGAGTACACACACAGCCGGCCCCAGGCCCAGCGGGTTATCAAGGACCTCATCAAGGTGGCTGTCAAGGTGGCTGTCCTGCACCGCAATGGAAGCTTTGGCCCCAGTGAGTTGGCCCTGGCTGCCCGCTTTCGCCAAAAGCTGCGGCAGGGCGCCATGACAGCACTCAGCTTTGGAGAGGTGGACTTTACCTTCGAGGCGGCTGTGCTGGCTGGCCTGCTGACCGAGTGCCGGGACATGCTGCTGGAGCTGGTACAGCACCACCTCACACCCAAGTCACACAACCGCATCCGCCATGTGTTCGATCACTTCTCTGACCCGGGCCTGCTCACGGCCCTCTATGGGCCTGACTTCACTCAGCACCTTGGCAAGATCTGTGATGGGCTCAGGAAGCTGCTGGATGAAGGGAAGCTCTGAAAGCCCTGAACCCAGCACATCAACCTTGACAACATGATTGGCTGAGAAAACACATAATGGGCTCTCTAACTCTGCTCATCTGCACTAACACTTTTCAGTTCTCAGGCTTCAGTCACCCCCAAGAGTATTTTGACTCTGACACCACCTTACCCTAAATGGCTGGTGGAGAAGCAATGCTGAGGGTTTAGGCCTCTCTCACCCCAGCCCCAGGGCAGGAAACAAAGACGAAGTGAAACTTGGATCACTTATTTCCTCCCGTAAGGGATGTTTGAAACAGGGAAGCCCCTCTCCTATGAACCAGGGGAAGAGGGCAGAGCCCATTTAACCCCTCTGGGGACGCTAAAGACAGGTGGCCCTTTGAGACGTCCTAGACCTCCAGCTCAAGGCAGAGCCAGGACAGATACCAGAGCTCTGTTCCAGAGAACAGGAAGAGGGGGTGGGGGCAGGGGAAATAAAACTACTAAAACATGCACAGGGCTCAGTGTTTAATCTCTCCAGCTTCTTATGTCTTACGATCATCACAGAGGTATATAAACACCACTTATCTCACCACTCACCATTTCCACACAGGAGACTCAGGCATATTTCCAGTATCATTGGGGTTCTCTTACCTACTTCTGTTTAAGAAACTCAAAAGCACTGTACCATAGATCAGTGCTACAAATTGCAAATAAATATGCAGTGAGGAGCAAGGCATAGACCGACAGGCTCTGGTGGGGAGGGGTGGATCAAAAAGGTTCCCACAACTGTCCTCCTCTTTGAACTCCAAGGCAATTCTTCCATTCCTTAGCCTCACACAGGCTGAACAGAGGAGCAGGTTACAAGGGTGAACTGGGGAGTTCTGCGATCTACATCACCTTTTTTTTTCCCTCAGAGTAAGAGTTGTGAAAAAATTACAGTGAACTAGTTAGTCAAAACTGAGCTTGAATTCTTTACTTTGAGATTGAAGGAAAGGCCTAGCCCAGTCTACCATTTCTGCAGTGGGTTGGATTACCGACTGACTCATCCTCCATAACATGCCTGGCTACGAAGGTGGGCAGCCGGCAGTCACTGGCTCACTGTTCCTAGGTTTCCCTCACACCAGGGCTAAAAAAATCCCATTTTTCAGCTAAGAGTGGGAAAGAACAAAATACAGCAAATAAATATTACTTCCAGATAGCACCAAATAAATTAGGCAGCATAGTGGGAGATGGGGAAGAAGTTGGGGGCTGGAGGGTGTCCCTGCCTCCCTGCTCTAAGGCCAAGGAATGGTAAAAGGCATGGGAAAGGCAGCAAGGATGTAAAAAGAACCTTTTGAATCTAAAGGACAAGTCTAGATTCAGCCCAAGAACGGAGAAGGGGTCTATTCCCCAACCCTCTCTTGCCAACAGAAACTGCTCCAAGCCAAGGACCACTTGATGGGCAGGAGTGAGGGAGGTGGGCTGGGAAGCCATGTTTTTGAGCCTCACCTCAGGCTCCTCTCCCCCTCAAGTTGCTCCTTCAACATCTTGCTTCTCTCAATCAGTTCTGGGCACATCAGAGTTTGAAGATTTCATCCTCCTGGTCCCGAAGTGTTTGGGTTCGAGAGGTCCGGGTCAGCGGCACAGGACCTAGGACTGCTCGTTGCTGCCTCCCAGGGGAGCTCCAGTGAAGACCTGTTTCCTCCCCAGGTATCCTGCAAGTGAGGAAAGGGGGCAAAGAGTGACAGGTCAAGGGAAGAACCTGAGAATGGGCCCAGTGAAAAAGCACATGGGACCCTGGCCTCCTTTCCTAATATATCCAAGCCGGTTGATCTAAGAGGGTATTTCAATACCCTCCGGAGAAATGCTAGCCTCCTCCATCAGAGCAGGAAGCACAGTTGACTACTTTATTCCAGTGAGAACACAGAACCATCGCCACCGTCTCTACCCACGCCAGCAGCCACGGGCTCCGCTCACTGTCCTGGAGCCCACTGGAGGAACGGGTCCATGCTGCTTCTGCTGACACTGTGCTTACTTACTTGTGTATCTGATCAGGTAAGGCTGGAAGAATGGAAAAACCTATGAAGGGGTTTAAAAAGAACCGTTAAGACTCACCCACTTTCCCCTTTTTTCAGCTTCCGGGCAGCAGCCTTCTTTGATAGGCTGATCTGTGAATCAAGTTTCTTAAGGAAATCAGAGGCAGAGAGGTCATGGATGGGAGTGGGGGGTTCCTGGCCAGGTGTGGGAAGGACTTCACCGTTGGCACGTCCTGGACCTGTCTCTTGTTTCTTCCTCCCCGCTGAGTGTGGCCCAACTTCATCCTTACTTGGCTGTATCTCTTCTTCTCTATCTTTCTCTTCCTCAGAATCCAAACCATTGAATAGGTCTCTGGGCTCTGTCAGGATGGGGATGTAGAGGGTTTTCTTCAGGAAGATGGAGTCATTAGTATAAAGGCGGTTTGCACGCTTAATCTGTTCCATCTTAAAAAAAAACAGTCACTACAATTACCGACAGTAACAATGATAAATCTAATATTTGTATAGCATCTAATGTCTTTAAAAATGATTGTAGAGTTTTACCCCACCCTATAACAACCAAGGTAAAGTACGAAGAGCTGATATTATTCCTATTTTATTGATCAGTGGTTTTCATGCCTTTTGGACTTAGGACCCTTTTACATTTTCAAAAATCAGTGAGGAAAAAAGCTTTTCTTTATGTGGCTTATAGCTATCAATATTTAAGATATTATAAATTAAAACTGAAATTATTAAAAAATATGTATTTAAAAATAATAAACCCATTACAATTTAACATAAGTATTTTAATGAAAAGTAACTATTTTCTAAACCAACAAAAAATGTAGCAAGAAGAGAGGCATTGTTTTACATTTTTGCAAATGTCTGACTTAATAGAAGATAAAAGGATTCTCGTATCTGTCTCTACACTCAATTTCGTACAGTATCATATGTCACATGAAAAAACACAGTATTCTCACTCATGAGGAGAATGAAAAAGGCAAATAAAATCTCATTATCACCATGAAACTAGTTTAGACCTTGTGGATCCCTCAAGAGTTCCAGAGACCCCCTAGAGAGCCCTGGACCTCACTTTGAGAACTTCTATTAAAGATGAAGGAACTCAGGTTAAATTACTTGTCTAAGATTATCTAGCAAGTTAATGACAGAACTAGGGCCTCTTTACTCCTTCTGGGAATGCTTTCCACACTGCAATATTAATTATTTCATTGGCCAAATATTTACTTAGTATCCATTTATTCATCACTGAACATGGTCACTGGCATCACCATTTATCTACCTGCCTCCTAAGGTAGAAATGTCAATGTCACCCTTAACTCATACTTTTCTTTCACCACCCATATGCAAGTGGTCAAGAAAAGTCCTGCAAAAATGTCTCTCATATCTGATTTCATCTTTACTGCCACCAAATTAGAATAATTATTAATATTTCTCATTTTGGTACTGATAGTTTAACTGGTCTTTCTCCATTTCTACTCATCCTTCACCCTGCTGACATCTATCTTTCTTAAAAAATTAATCTGATCAATTCATTATCCTACTTATATACCTCTTATGGCTCCTCATTGGCTCAGATAAAATCCACATTGGCATTCAAGGGCATCCTCCATCTAGCCCCCATAATATCTAGCCTTGGTCTCTCTTCTCCTGCCCCCCTGTACATTTGCAATCCTGATTTCCCATTTTTCTTTAAACATTTCATGATCTTTCACACTCTAGTGTCTTTACGCCTAAAAATGCTTCTCCACTATCCCCTTCTCTGTCTGAAAAACTTCTACCCATCAACTCTCTCTCCCTAGTATTACCTTCTTCAAGGCTCCCATACTATAAATATCGTTGTAATAATACCTACCCTATTATATTGTTATTTACCTCTTTGCATATTTGCTCAAACTCTGTGAGTCCTTTAAAGGCACGGATGATGACTTGCTGTCTCTGAATCCCTAAGGCACTCCTCAGCATCACACAAACTTGGCACACAACACAGGCTCTTTAATGCTTTATGAATAAACAAACTAGACAATAAAATATAGAAACCACAGATATAGTATATCAGTACTTTATTATCAGAGGCCGGGCCGCCAGTTTTACTAACAATTCATCCCATATGGCATCAGTTGGGGAAATCATATTTCTTGTATTTGTCAAATATCAAAGCTATTCCTACCCTGGGGCAAGACTATTATAAAATTAACTCGACTAATACAATCTTATGCTATGATGTGTTTAAAAATAAAACCAGATTAATCTGAACAATAAAAAAGTTAAAATTGGCTTGCAGTTTTATACTTTTAGCTTGCCAAGTACTTTATACTATTAATTTTATTTTGCCTAGATAATATCCTCGGTCCCTTCTAGCTCCAAGATGTTATGAGCTAACCTGTAAATTTTCTGTGGCTTTTGTTAGTTCCTAGAAGTACCATATATGGAGACATTATTCCACTCTTAGAAAGGATGCAACCAAGGCCGAAGTCCAGAGGAATCCTAGGCCATCTTTACAAGCTAGAAAGGCCTTTAAAATCTAGTTAGTTTAACAGAGCAGAACAAAGTGAGGATTTCAGCATTAGTCGACCTGGTCTGAATCCTAGCTCGATTAATTAGACTAGTTGTGTAGTCTATGGCAAGTTATTTCCCTAAGTCTGTTTCCTTCCTTTAAATGGGAGTAGTTACACCTACCTACCTAATAAAGTCTTAAGAAGATCATGCAAGATAATATATAGAGCATGGCACATACTAAGTGTTCGTTATATGCTGCAAAGGTAACAATTTATTAATTATCATTATTTATTACATCTTCTTCATTTTACAAATAGTGAGGAAACTGAGGCACCAGACAGGGGAAGTGACTTATGCAGTCATTCAGCTAGGAAGCAGCAGAATGAGGCCAGAACCTAGACTTTTTCACTAGACTAAAAGGCTTTTCTATACTCAAAAAGGTACAGGGCTGTAAGAAAACCTCAATTAATAAATAATTGATTCACTGGCAGCACAGGTCCCCTCTCTGCACAGCTTCTGAGTCTATGCTGGGATAGAGGGGTGCTCAGTACTTTCATACCGTCTTCCTTTGTTTAGACCATGCTTTTCTGAACTCCTAATCTCTGTAAGTGGAAATCTTCATTTATTTAAAAAAAAAATCTATGAAGCTTTTATGTGCTGGGGACTCTGCCAGGCTCTAGAGATACAAAGGTGAAAGAAAATAGTTCTGTCCCTTAAGGAGAGCACAGGTTATTGGAAAGACAAGGACGTTAAAAGGTGTAAAGAACTGGACCACACAGGTTTGAAGAGAGTCTTTCAAGGCCCCTCCTGATGGCTTCCTTTAAATCTGCACTGATGTCCACCCCTACTCCCCTCCAAATAAAATTAATCTTCTTTTCTGGTTTCCCATCCTTTGTTAATACCTCCACAAACCTACCACATTCTGTCACCTACAACCATTATTTGTGTCCCTGTGCATTTCTCACTAGACTGTAAATTATATGAACAGCAACTATGCATTTTATTTATGTTTCTATCTCCCAAGATGGCTATCAGAGTGCTTTAAACCTACCAAGCACAAAAATGTTGGCCAAGTTCAACAGGATATGGAAAAAAGAAAAACCCTCACAACTTTAGTGCAATATACGTTTACACCTATCGTGTATATCCTACCATGACCTGAAGTGCTTGGTGTACAGAGAGCCTCGTAAAGAAGGCAGGTGATTGGGGAGAAAAAAAGAACAAGGGGAGATGGGCACTTTAGGAACTTAGAACTAAAGACCAGCTCTTCATGATTTGCTGTCAGTTTTTAGTCACTCTCAATTAAAAAATTTCTATGTGGCTAACGGTACAGACTTTGGAGTCTGACAGGACTTGTTTGACTTTCCACTCTAATGCTCACTAGTTATTTGACCTTGGTCAAACTGGTGAGCCAATCTAAGTCTCAGTTTCTTCATCTGTTAAGAAGGGGACAATTATATTCTCACAGGGATGTGCGGATCGAGTGGGCTAATGTACGTAAAGCCCCTAACACAGTGACTGGCATAATGAAAGGGAGCTGCTCCTCTTCACTGAGGTAGTGGGATAGCATTTGTCCTAACTGGACAGTGCAAATGGAAAAACAAACAAAACGGTAAAGATGGATCAGATAATGCAACACAATCAGGAAAATTTCAGAGGAAATGTCCTAGAAGGGCCACCACATTCTCGTGAGGAATAAATCTCTTTTAACTGGTTGTCCACATCCCAGTCCTGGAAGACTCACCGTCACCCCGTATTTGAGTGCTAGTCCAGCCAGCGTGTCTCCGGGCGCCAACAGATGCTCCAGGCGTCTTTCCCTCACTGGGGAGCAAGCCGACTGCACCAGGCTTCCATAAGAACGAGCCCGGCCCCCCTGAAGCAGTCCTGACCCCCCGAGGGGATCTTGTCTAGAGGGAGAAGCCATCTCTTCACTCTGCCGGCAGCTGGGATTGCAACTGCGGGACACCGGGCCAAGTGACCTATCGGTGGCAGGCCGGGGGACTGGGGACGAAAAACTAGGGGATTCCTCTCACTTTCTGTATTATTTCCCAAGTCTCCCCCGGCACTGCGCACTCACCCTCCACCCTCGTTTCTCCTCCCTCCAAACCCCTTTCCTACAAATCTGTACTTTGAGTATTCAGTCTCTATCTGAGTCTCTCTAATACCCCTCCGACTTTCGACCCTCTACAACTCGCGACACTGACCTCTGACCTTTGAACCCCAGACACTTTTCTCAACATTCGGCTCAATTTGCTCCCAGGTCCGGCAGCCGGGCCTCCGGCCTGCCCTACACCCCGGTTCCACCCTGTCCTGGAGATGGTCCTCTGGGAAGGGAAGAAATCAGGCCCACCCAGGTGGGCTTTCGCCGTCGACGAAGCGTGTGATGTTTGGGAGAGTGTACTTCAAAGTACACTTTCCACTTAGAGATCCTCAAAGCCCCACTCCGCATCAAATGAGTCACATTCTCAAAATCCGGTTCCACATCTATCCCTCCAAATGCCTCGAATATGACAATATGCAAGGGCCTGAATCCAGCCGGCCGGCAAGCTCTTTGATAAAAGACTTCATTTCCCAAAAGGCTATGCGTCTGAAGGGTCGCAGGGGACCATTGGAAATGCAGTCCCCCTCCGTGGGCTGGAGGAGGGCTTTCGGGATCGCGCAGTGCATGCGTGGAAGCGCGTCCCCGGAAGTAAGGAGGCCAACCGGAAAGAGACCAGAAGGGAAGGAGACGCCTCACTCTTGCTACGGTGGCCTGAAAGGAGTGGCGAATGCTGTGCCCTAGAATTCATTATTTCTGGGATTCACAGTCGTGATGTCTTTCAAGAGAGAGGGGGACGATTGGAGTCAACTCAATGTGCTCAAAGTAAGCGCGAGAGGGGAGCGTCTAGAGCAGCTTCCGCTGCCCTCTGATGGCCCTGAAGGAGTTGTTTTGTTGCTCTAGCAACAAATCGGGGGGCGGGAAAGAATCGGGCGACTAGGACTTGGATGTGAGTCCTCGTCCCTGCCATCTCCCTTCAACCCCTTCCTCCTATCCTGCTGATCTTTCCGGACTTCTTCCCCTTCCTTCTGCAGAAGCGAAGAGTCGGGGACTTGCTGGCCAGTTACATTCCAGAGGATGAGGCGCTGATGCTACGGGATGGACGGTGAGGGCGAAGAGTGGATCAGGCCTCAGAGTTCTGACATTAGAGGCTTAACAATAAACTCGTTAAGGAGCAGAGCGGGAGTATCTAGCGTTTTTTGGTGGGGAGTGATGGACAGGGATGTGGGTGGTGGAGATTGCGATAGTTGGGAGTTGGGCTTTGGAAAAGACTGCTAGGACAGGGTAGGACCTACGGCAGGGACCCCACTCCCCAGGGACTATTTATCTTCTCCCCAGCTTTGCTTGTGCCATCTGTCCCCACCGACCTGTACTGGACACCCTGACCATGCTGACTGCCCACCGTGCAGGCAAGAAACATCTATCTAGTAAGTTTGCAGGAAGAAAGTTGATAGAGAATAAACCCCGAAAATGTATGCAGAGCACTCATGGTGCTCTGCTTGTATTTCTCCTGCCTTTCTCCTCAGGCCTGCAGTTTTTCTATGGCAAGAAGCAGCCAGGAAAGGGAATGGAGCAGAATCCAAGACAGCAGAATGAATCAGAGAGGGAAGAGACCAAAGCAGAGGTAATCAGAGATGGAAATGTGAGTTCCAGGCAGGATCGTGCTGCATACCTTAGGCTTGAAGGGCTTTGGCTTCTAGAAGGAAGTGCTGACTCTATATCTTCCGTCCCCATTCCAGGCTCCTCTGTTAACCCAGACTCGACTTATCACCCAGAATGCTCTGCACAGAGCCCCTCACTACAACAGTTGCTGTGGCAGGAAGTACAGGTCTGTGAGGTAAGAAAATCGGGGGTTGGGGGCACGAAAGTAGGTAGATGGTTCTTAAGTTATTGTTTTCCAAATTGTATTCTCAGGAATGCTGGTGTTCTAGAGATGTTAATTGGTATTTCAGGAAAACGAGAATTTTGTAATTTAAAAGAAGTTTCAGAAACGGCACTTAGTAGGATGACAAAGTAGGATGGTTTTTTAAAAAGATTTTATTTATTTTCAGAGAGAGAGGAAGGGAGGGAGAAAGAGAGGGAGAGAAACATCAGTTGGTTGCCTCTCGCACGCCCCAAACTGGGGACCCTGACTGCAACCCAGGCATGTGCCCTGCCCGGGAACCAAACCAGAGACCTTTTGGTTTGCAGGCCGGCGTTCCATCCACTGAGCCACACCAGCCAGGGCAGGATGCTTTTTTAAATCCTCACCCGAAGATATGTTTATTGATTTCTTTTTTTTTTTAGAGAGAGAGAAAGGGAAAGAGAGAGGGAAACATCGATGTGAGAGGACCATTCATTGGTTGCCTTCCATATGTACCCCGACTGGGGATCGAACCTGCAACTGAAGTATGTGCCCTGACCAGGGACTGAACCCACAATCTTTTGGTGTATGGGATGACCACCCAGCCAGGACCAAAGTAGGATACTTTCTAAAAAGTATATGTTTATTGATTTTTAGAGAGAGAGAAAGGGAGAGAGAGAGAGTATCAATGTGAGAGAGAAACATTGATCAGTTGCCTCCCGTAAGCATCCCGACTGGGCATCGAACTGGAAACCTAGGTATGTGCCCTGACTGGAAATTGAACCCCCAACCTTTTAGTGTATGGGATGATGCTCCAACAAACTAAGCCACACCAGCCAGGGCTAAAGGAGGGTGCTTTTGAAGAATAGTAACATTAGTATATTTTAAGGACTCTACAAAGTCTTAAGATAAAAAAACTTTAGAATTTTTAACCTAGCCTTTCCTAAATTCATTTGATTCCGAAAGCCTTTTCACATAAGACACATTAATATCTTGAGGAACACCATTTAGGAGATACTGCTTTAAGGGGTTGGGAGTCACAGGAGAGATGGCTCTTGGCTTTACTGCTTTGACAGATTGTGATTCTTCTCTACCCAGACCAGAAGCACCTCGTCCTTCTGCGTCGCCTTGTTTGCCACCCCCAGAGGCTGAACTCGAAAGTGGGAAGATTAGTAGGGACCCTGAGCCTGGGGCTGGCTCACAGGCCAAGGAGTCAGCAACTGTCTCATCCCCTGCACCTATGAGCCCCACGAGAAGACGAGCCCTGGATCATTACCTCACCCTTCGAAGGTGAGTGTGCAGAATCACTTTTCCCTTTTTTCTATGACCCCTCTCTTTTGAAACCTTCTGGGTTTTTCTTGTCCCACTGACTTCTCAATAAACCTTCCCTGACCAATTCTATTTTCTCTTATGTTCCCAGCTCCGGATGGATTCCAGATGGACGAGGTCGATGGGTAAAAGATGAGAATGTTGAGTTTGACTCTGATGAGGAGGAACCTCCTGATCTCCCCTTGGACTGATACCCTGTGTCCCCATTTAATTCAGAAATAAACTACAGTGGGCGCTGGGAGCCTAACTTTCCTCAAGTCTGGTTCCTTGTCCCACTTCAGGATTTCAGATGTGTTCCTTCTCAGCCTGGCCAGTCCTTCCCTGCAATGTACATACACAGCTCCCCATACTTCCGACCCCTCCCCCACCTCCTACCAAAGTCATGCCAAGCGTCAGCTGCATGCAGCCCGGTGCCCTATTAATAAGTCTGTCAGAAGGAGGTCTTTGCCCTTCATGTTGTCTGCCTTCTTTCCTACCTCTACTCAAAGTCCTTTCTCCTTCAAATCACATGAGGGTTGTGGGTAGAAGCTGGGGTGGGGGCGGGCCTGACCACATCTGGAAACAGAGCTGAGACTAAGTTTCCTGTGAAAGTAGAAGAGACTAAAGGCATTGGCAGAGTTATGGGGAACACCAAGGGAGGGAGCTCCCCCACCTCTTCCTAGTAACTTGAACCTCCCTGCCTGTTGATCCCCAGAGTATAAATAATCCCCTGATGAACTGGCAGTAACCCTTGGGTGTTAGCGCCAAGATTTCCACCCCAAAGCCCAAGGAAGGAGGCAGGCAGGGTGGACAGAAGGACCTTTATTTACAGGAAAGGGGGATAGATGAGGACTTAAGCATTGAGGGCTCCCAGCTATTGATGGTAAAGGCAAAGGTAGTGTCATCTCTTTTTTTGCTGGCGACCTGTAAAGGAGGAAAAGTAAACACAAGATCTGTCCCATCTCTTGCTTTCTGCAAAGGTGGTCTTCTTCCCAGTTCCTTGGCCAGACTTGTAAAGAGGTAATGTCTTAGGCCACCAAACATGCTTATGCCACATTAATAAAAGAAAATAAATGGCACAACAAAAATACTGTGCTTCCAAACAGGCATGTCTAGCTTCCTTTCCACTTTTCTGCAGGTATAGATTTGGGGCAGGGGACTTTTCTGTCTACTTTTGGACCACTTATGGTATTTGAATTTCTCACATGAGTATTGCTTGGACAGTGCCCCCAGCTGTTAGTAAGTCCCCTTCAGGACTATCCATCAGCTTCTGCACCAATTTGACCCTCCCTCCCAACACCATGTCTGCAGTTACTCACGTAGTTCATTGTTCCGGGTCATGGCCTGGGCTGCCCGCGCTCGTGGCCCCTGCTGTGTAAAATGGTAGCCGAAACGTACAATGGAGGGACACTGTTCTAGCACAGTGGCCATCTCCATCTCCACTGCATCCCCAGGCCACTGGCGCTGCGGAGGGAGAGATGAAAACTGTTAGCCACTCTCTGGGTTGTTCACTGCTCCAGACCACCTGCCCTTTGGGAGGTCAAAGAGGCTTGTTTCTCTAGAGTGCATGATGAGAGGTGCCAATTTGGCTGCCTTCATAGAGGCAATGAAGAGAAATCAACAAGATCAGATGAGACCCTGACCCAGTGGCTGCCTCAGGGAGGAGACTCGGGAAGCATTAGCTGAATGCGAAGCCCAGGGGAAGGGAATGCTGACCTGGTTGTCTACACGGAGTTCAGTGAGTGTGGCATTTTCCCGAACTGCCTTCAGCACAGCCATGAGCCCTGTGCTGCTAATGAAGTTGGATTCAATGTTCAGGCTCTGGAGGCTACGATTCTCACGCAACATGTCAGCTACCACCTGGGTAGTAGGGACTTGGGTTAGGATTAGGGGGCAGTTTCACAGATGACTGAGGAGAGAGAACAGGAGCAAGAGGAAAACAGCTCTTTGAGACGAGTCCTTGAGGAGCTGTAGGTGGGGCTAGAAGGAGATAAAGTGAGGGTAGGTAGTAGGGGAAGCAGGGAGATAAGTGTGCAGTAGAGTTGGGGTGGGGCGAGAGGATTGTGGCTCTTTGGGAAGATGGTCTGAGGGTTTCAGAGCTGTGAGCTTTAGGACTCAGGGTAGGAGTCTCCATCAGGGCTACCCTAGGAGAGCATGAGGGGAATAGTACCCCCAGCACAGCCCTTTATGACAGCCCTGCCAGGGAAGCAGGGGAAAATTATGTCCAATTATGGGGAGAGGGCTAGGGATGTCAACCAGCCTTACATTGGCAATCGGGTCACCACTCTTCGTGGCCACCAGACTGAGGCTCCGGACATGGGTATTTGTCTTCATGGCCTCACACAGTTCAGTTAGCTTGGGTATTGGGATGTCCTGTTAGAGTGGAACAGGAGGAGATGGTGGGCCAAGGAACTCACATGTCAGCAGTTATCCAAGTGTTACTATTTGGAGGATGGGGGTCAGATACCTGTATATTATTGAGGTTCACCTCCTCCAGCTCCTTGTCATTGTTCTGCACACGCTTTAGTATGTCCTCGATGTTTGTGGGATTTGGGGGCTCGTCTGGCACTGGCTTATACTTGTCAGGCTGCACCACACCTGTGGGTGAGGGCAGGAAGGAAACCCCACATTCCCCACAACCTCCTCCCTGTTGGTTCTCTTATCACTTATGCACATGCCCCCTCCCCGAATCACCTGTTTTATCCTTTGCTACCTTTCCTCAGATTCTGGGACTGCCTGCCAAGAGCCCTGGGGCCATGCTCCTAAACACACTCACTGCTAATGCCTTCGGTGTTGCAGATTTCTCCACTGCAGAGGGCATCGTAGTATTGCTTGTTGCTCATCAGTGTGTACATGCCCAGAATTGCTGGAAAGAGGAAGCAGAGGGGGAACACAGAAGAGAAGGGATTTGTTCCAAGCCACCCCTCCCACCTCATTCTGACTCTGTTGCATTTTTTAAGCTTGACCTCTTCTACTCTTCCAGAGAGGTTCCCCCTCCCTTGGCCCCAGGAGTCCCTTCTGTAAACTGCTTAAGACAGTGGTTTTTAAAACATTGAGGGAGGGCTAAAGGAAGGTCCCTAAGGAGCCACTAGAGGGTGAGGAAGTCTGTCAGACTTCCTCCTGTTTTCAGCCAGAATAGTTCCACTTTTATTTGCCCTATAATCCCTGTAAAAATGCCCTTGAGATGTTAACTTATTTAATTAAAAAAAACACACACACAAAAAAAACAAATGAATGACTAACATAAATAAGAAAAATTAAAAACCATTACCTGAGGCTTTCTCAAACATTCATGTCTTGGTTCAGGGCCTTCCCCACTAATCCCATACCATGAATAGGACCCTTTGCCCCTGATCTTCCCATCCTCCTCAACTTTCCCCAGCTGCCTACCTGCAATATCACACATTTCAGCATCTGTGGCATTGGCCAGTGCCGCCTCCAACTCAGGCTCCAGAGTGATTTGCTCCTCTGGTGGAATTTCCCTTTTGGGCTGAATATAGGGTTTCCCTGATGGGGAGAAGAAAGATGATTCAGGTAGAGACCATTTCTCCTAAGATCTTGGCCTCTAGCTTCCTTTCCTGCTCCAGGAGGCTTTGGAATGCTGGGTCACTAGGGGACAATAGAAAGCCTGAATCCTCTACAAGCTTAGGGCTCCTGAGTCCTCTGGTCTTTTATAAGAGCTGAAGAGTGCAAGCTTGCATGCAGGTATCAGGGCAGCAGAGTTCCTGAGCAGCTAGGAGCTGGTGGGGAAGCTGGAGGGGGAACATGTGAGAGAGAGCCATTTGTGTTGTGGGAGGCATGGATGATAGGGTCTCCATACCCTTCTTCTCGCCTGTGAAGGGCACCAAGTCATCTCGCTCTTTGACCTCTAAAGCCTGCTGCTCCAGGTACTGCAAGAGGGCCTCTCGGTCCAGTGGCCCTGTTGGGCTCTTCTTTGTCTGGTCACGTTGTCTTAGTCCAGCTGGCAGGAGCATGTTCTTAGGGATGAGTTTTGGGGAGCAAGTCAGATCTCCCCTCTGACATGCGGCACCTTCAGGGCTCCCTAAATCATCTCCAGACACCTGTTCCCAGGCCCGCCTGGGACTCCAGGCCCTGTAGGTAGCCCTGGTCTCAGCCACCCCAGGGCCCTGCACCCTTCCCCAAATGCCTGGGGACGGCCCCTGGTTCCTTGTTCTGGAGCCCCTACCTCGGGGTCCATCTCCTGTAGTTCACAGTCCAGTTGCTCTAGCTCCTCAGGGCTCAAGGTCCTTAGGATCTCATCTTCATCTATGTCTCTGTATTTCTCCAGTTCCTTCAGATACGATGACATGATGGCCCCCACCCCCTCCCCACAGTGTGGCACTCACAGAGCCTGGGGAACATGGGAAAGTGGTTGGACAATGGAAAGACCTATAGGGACAAACACAGAAGGGACACAGAGACCAGCCAGGGAGCAGAACAATGAACTGGATGCCTTAATGTTAGAAATCTAAATGGGCATGGGAAGATGGGGGAAAAGTTAGGTTGTTTAGTTAGAACCAGAGCCTCCTTCTTCCTGCTTCCCCAGCTTCCAGCCAGTCTGGATGAGGATCACAGGCATCCAGGCTGGATCTGTCTGCCCACTGTATGACAGAGAAATCCTGGCAGCACCCGTCCCCTATAGAATAGAACTTCGTCGGTCAGGCCTCTTGACCTAGCACAGCTGCCGGGAGCCCTGCCAACACAGCTGGCCCCAGGCCCAGTTCCTATTGAAAGAAAAGGGGGAGGTGGGCAGAGAGCTTCAGAGGTATTCCTCCTCTCTGCCCCATAATCCAGTCTTTTCCCCAAACTGGCTTAAGAAAGCAAGGATTAGGGTTGTGGAGAAAAAAACAGTTCTCTTACTCCATGCTCATTTCTTCTTTTATTGTGGGAGATCAAGATTTCACTTTCTACATTTGCTACAATTCTAAAATCCTAAGGGAAACCAGGGTGCAGAGAAGCTGGGGGAGCAGGCACTTCCAGGTTGGGGGAAGGAAGGTATGGCCTCAGGAGGAAGGGCTGAGTCCCCATAATTTGTCCCTGTCTTTGGACAACGAAGGTGACACCAGACCAATGGGTGAAAAATGCCTTTTAAATGGGATAAAGTTTCTTTAAAAACAGTGGATTAAATTTGCACAATCTTTTACAATATAAAAAATACATCCAAGCTACACATACACACCATGCTGAATATGAAAGAGGCAGAAAGTGTGCGTTATTACATTGACAATGTAAACTATACAGTTAAGGGATATGACAGACAGTGGCAGAAACTTACATTGAGTGAGAGACAGAGACACACTTTGTATTATTCCCAATAGGAGCCACTTCCCAGAGCCATCTCCCACCAGGCTCTGATCCATGAGCCCCCTGCCTTCCCCACCTACCAGTCCTGATGGCCACTTCCCTCCTCACCTCCCCTTCTGTCGGTCACTCTGTTCTACTGGAAGCACTGTCCCCGCAGCAGGAGGAGCCCAGTGCCTGGTGCCGGGGGGGAAAGGGTGGGGGAACAGTGAGCTCAGCATTTTATTATTTTAGCTCTGGCCAGGTGGGGGGTAGTGGGAGATCACATATACACAGCCCCCATACCCTGCCCAGCCCTGGGAGCCTCTAGTGGCCACCAACAGCCATGACACCTCCTCCCTTCTTCACACAAGCTTAGGTCCTGGAAATTGAGTTCTATGAGAATCAGATGGATCCTACCTACGTCTTTGGTGCCCGCTATGTTCAAAGCAGTGACTGTACAGTGATACAAAGGTTGAGTGTAAGGATTTTGTTTCGTGTCTAGTTTTAAGGTGTTTATCATCTAGTTGCAGCAATGAATACTTGACAATTTAAAAAGGGCAGCTTAAAGACCCATATATACTCAGACACTCACAAATACTTACTGCTCCCAACCCTAGATTAGACATCAGATAAAAGGGATCTTTCTATTTTATTGGATTAAAAAACACAAATAAAACCAGTAGGAACTACGGGAAAAGATGGTGAAAGAAATATAGAAAAGGGTTGGGCAAAGATTAGAGATGACAAAGGGAGAAACGGGGAGTGGAGACTGGGGGGGAGGGTGGCGGGGAAAGAGACTGAGAGCCCCAGTCAGGGCAGGAAAGAGGTTTCTAAGAAACAGACTTCTCTTCATTTGATGACGATTTTCTGGCGCAAGGCTCGAGGCCCAGAGCCAGGGAGGGGCTCAGGAGGTGGTGGGCCTGGGCCCAGGGCGGAGGCAGTGGGTGGCAGTCCGTGGGCAGTGATGTACTTC
Source organism: Macrotus californicus (assembly GCA_007922815.1). Classification (NCBI taxonomy): domain Eukaryota; kingdom Metazoa; phylum Chordata; class Mammalia; order Chiroptera; family Phyllostomidae; genus Macrotus; species Macrotus californicus. The sequence continues at coordinate 64,420 of VMDR010001499.1, read as the reverse complement.
TTGTAGGCCTCACGGATGATCTTGAAGGCTCGAGCAGTGGCGTAGGGTATGTCTGTAACAGGGTCCCGGTAGAGGGCTGGACGATGGGTCACCGGGCAGACCTCTCGAACAGGGACCTTTGGGGGCCGCACTTGGGGAAACCATTCCTCAAATGTCGCATCATCACTAAAAGTGATGAAGGTACGTGAGCAGCGAGCCGGAGGGACGACGGGTCCAGCCCCAGCACGGGGAGCCATGGGAGCAGGATCAAGTCTGAGGGAAAAGACAGAGAAAAATACAAAGAGCTGAAACAGAAAACAACAGATAAAGAAAGAGATCAGGGAGGTGAGGAAAGAGGAGGGGCAGAATGAGGGCGACATTCTGAGAGACTCTATTAAGTGACAGACGGAAAAAGAAAGCTGGGCTGGATGGAAAAATGGAAAAGAGGGAGAAAAGGGGCTACCAGGGAAAGAGATAGGGAGCTGAAGGGGAGAGGAATCTGAAACATATCGAAGTGTGAGAGCTGTGTGAGGAAAGCAAGGGGGATAGGGTTCCGGAAATAAAGCTGAGAGAAGGGAGAAACCTCTCTTTTCTTTGCCCTCTAAGAGTCACTCACCCTTCCACATCGACATTCTCTTCTTTAGGGCCCGGCTCCCCCACCAGCGGCACTGTCACTGAATGATAGGTGATTGTAGGCCCAGGGCACTTCCGCTTCTTGTGAACCTGCTTCTTTTTGTCAGCCTCCAGCCGCTCATATGTCTCTTCAAGGTCAAAAGAAGGAATGAGAGGCTGGTCAGTTCCCCCTCTTCCCACACCCCAGTTCTGTCCTACAGTCTCTCAATTATCTTCCTGGCTGTCTAGTCACTGCTTACCAAGCCCAATATCAAAGTCCTCGAGGGTCCTCTAGCATCTCCCATCTTAAATGTTTTCTGCTTGCCCCTCTGGAAATCCTCTTTGCTCACCATTTTTCAAGTCCACTTGGTTCCTCACCCACCCAGAACTATAGGACTTCAGAGTTGGCAGGGACCCTTTGAGGAGGAGCCTGCTCAATTCCCCACATATTCCCCACAGTTGCCCTTTCAACTTGCTCCCATCCCAGGCAGCACATTACATCTTTAGGCATCTCTAGTCATTACAGAGTTCTTTTCTATTCTGAGCTGAAATAGGAAAGTGTCTGATGACATTGTTTTTTTTTTGTTTTACCTTTTAAGGCCATAGAGGACAGAATCTAATGTCTTCCACACAACAGTCCTTTAAATAGTTAAAATTAGTGTCCATGTGTCTCCAGGCTAATCACAACACCCACCCCACTGAACCATTCCTCGTGCAGTAATGGCTTTGAGTCACTCCCTCTTTTTGCCAACCCAGAGCCTCGGACACTCTTCTGTTACTGTACATATCACAGTCTATGGCAGAGGTTGCAGGCTGGCAGCCCACTTAAGTATTTTGTTTGATTTGTATTGTCTTTTAAAGAAAAATTTGAATTAGTTGACATTTAAAAGTTAGACAATTACTTTAAATACAGAGATTTCTGGTGTCTCTTAAAAATTAATAAGAAAACCCTGGACCTGCACTCTTGCACGCAGCTGAGCTGAATAATTGCTCCTTTCAGGCACACCTCTCTACCGTACCACAGTCCCCCTGGCTGGACCCTATAACACTGCTCTGTGGCCATGTCTCCTCCTTGTGGGCAGTGACTGTGGCTCATATTACCTACAAATTAAGATTTTTTATTTATTTACTTTTAGGGAGAGGGGAAGGGAGGGAGATATAGAGGAAGAGAGACATCGATCAGTTGCCTCTCACACACCCCCAACTGGGGGCTTGGCCTGCAATTCAGGCATGTACCCTGACCAGAATCGAACCGGTGACCTTCCAGATTGCAGGCTGGCACTCAATCCACTGAGCCACAGCAGCCAGGGCATCATAGTATCTACAAATTATCAAGTCATGCAGCATTCCACACATTACAGGCACTCAATAAATATCTGTCACGGCATACAAAGATCACAATATTCCTGGTTCCTTTCCTCTGAATTAACTTCAAATTTCTGTTTCCTTGTTGAACGTGGGTACTGTGAACACAAATCTCTACATAAACTCTAACAAGAAGAGTCCTCTAGAAACCCCTCAAGTAACTTAACTTGTTGTATACTCAAATTCTGGCTGATAATATTGTTTTCTTTCCCTGGAGCCAACCTTCCCACCCTCCTTCTCTCGAACACTTCCTTGTACTCTCGGAACTCCTGCTCTATCATCAGCCAACTCATTTACAACCTCCCTCACTGAGCATTCCTGTCACAACCTGTCACCCACTGAGGCCACCACGCTCCCTGTAGCCCTCTGGTAGAGTCTGCTCATTCTCTCACATCCCACACACGATATGCCTGTGTCCTGCTGAGCCCCACACTGCAGCTTTCAGATCACTGTTCTTCTACCCACCTACACACTCCCTTGTCTTCTGAGACCTGGGCCTACAATCCAGCTTACCTTCTCTCCTTCTTAGTCACAGTCACCCCCTCACTCATGGAAGACTCTGGTAATGGTTCCCAACTCCTGGCATCTCAGTCACCCTGGTAACTTCAAAGTACACACAGGTAGCCCCTTCAATACCACACCCCTAGTTTCTTTACAAACTCATCTCTCTCTTTTTTAAAAAAAGATGTTAGTTATTTTTTTAGAGAGAGAAGAAGGGAGGGAGGAAGAAGGGAGGGAGAAAGAAGGAGGGAAACATCAATGTGTGGTTGCCTCTCGTATGCCCCCTACTGGGGACCTGGCCCACAACCCAGGCATGTGCCCTGACCGGGAATCGAACCAGTGACCCTTTGGTTCACAGACCAGCACTCAATCCACTGAGCCATACCAGCCAGGGCTTGTTTTCCTTTTTAAATGGAGCTCAGATTCCTCAACCTATCATTTCAACCATTCTTTGTCAATGTAAACTCCCACACTCAGACCTGGATTACTGAGTGCTATTAGAGAAAAATTATACATACAACAGGTCAAATGGAACCACCACACATTCATGGTCTCAAACTTCAGTAGACCCGTGACACCAGCAGATGATCCTCTCTACAATACTTAAAACCCTCTTCACTCTCCTCAAGCTTCCAACTCTACCTCCAATACCTGACAGATGATAGTGCCTAAGGAACATCAGATGGAAACCACTGCAATGTCCTGCTCTGGATTTACAAACCTACAGCTATAAGCCACCCACCTTCCCTTCATCTTAACTTAGGCCAATTCTTCTACCTGTGCTTTGGCCCCACCACCTTGCCTCCATTCCACCCCCCACTGCTCCAAAAACCTTCACTATTAACTAACTACCTTCACTATTCACTATTTCTTTCTTCTCTAATTAAACTCAGCTACATCTCACCAAATATACAGTCCCTCCATCTTTGAAAAAAAAACAAAACAAAACCAAAAAACAGGGACAAACTCTATCTTGACCCCAGACACCCTGCCCTCCCATAGCTTCTAGTGCCTCTCCTACCCTTATAGCCAAACCTGGCTTCCCAATCAATTTCAAAATGGTTTGGTACCCAAAAAGGGCTCCCCTAAGGTCATCTCTGATCTCCATGTCACCAAAACCAATGAGCACTTTTCTTCTCAGTTCTCCTCTTAACTGGCATTTCAGAAGCATTCAGCAGTAACTACTCTCTTTGGGAACATTCTCTTTCCTTGGCATTCTTAAGACAAACTCTCCTGGAACCCTCTAACCCTCTGGCCATGCCATAGGTTCTTCTCTAAGCTCCTCCTTTCGTACAAGACCATTATGTTTCAGGCCCAGCTGGTGTAACTCAGTGGGCTGAGTGCGGCCCTGAGAACCAAAGGGTCGCTGGTTCAATCCCCAGTTGGGGACATGCCTGGGTTGCAGGCCAGGTCCCCAGTAGGGGGGGTATGAGAAGCAACCACACATTGATGTTTCTCTCCCTCTCTAAAAAAAAAAAAAAAAAAAAAAAGACCATTACACTTCATTTTTTTAAAAAGAGTTTATTCATTTATTTTTAGAGAGAGGGAAGGGAGGGAGAAAGAGAGGGAGAGATTGATTGGTTGCCTCTCACATGCCCCCAGCTGGGGACCTGGCCCACAACCCAGGCATATGCCCGGACTGGGAACTGAACCAGCGACCTTCTGGTTTGCAGGAGGACACCCAACCCAGTGAGCTACAATCAGTCAGGGGAGATCATTACATTTTAATGTTTACAGGACTCTCTTGGGCCTACCTTTTCTTCTCACTCTATGCTTTCTCCAATGTCATCAATTACTATCCATATTCTAAAGACTTGCAAATTTATATTTCTGGCCCAGAACTCTTGTTTGAGCACCACATTTGTGTATTTAACTGACCTCCCTGCACTGCATAAATTGCTCACAGCCACTTCAAATTTATCATATTCAAAAGTGGACTTACTGCTGAACCTGCCCCTCTGGGGTTGCCTATGTCAGCTACTGATGTCAGAAGCCTGGGAGTCACTCTTCTGACAGTGGCCTGAACCAATCAAGGTAGTCAAAGAATGCAGATTGTAATCAGTGACAGCGAAGTGATCTCATTGTTTGCAATAGTTCTCAGTCATTTATGTTTGACTGATAAAGGTTACATTTCTTGCCCTGACTGGTATGGCTCAGTTGGCTGGGTGTTGTCTCTGGAGGTGAGGGGTCACTGGTTCAATTATCGGTCAAGGCACATGCCTGGGCTGCAGGTCCAGTCCCAGTTGGGGTGTGTGACAGGCAGCCGATCAATGTTTCTTTCTTGCATCAATGTTTCTCTACCTTTCTTTCTCCATCCCTTTCCCTCTTTCAAAAAATAAATAAATAAAATCTTAAAACAAAAAAAAAAGATTTCTCATTTTGAAGCCAATATGAAGGAAAAAAAAAGTCATGAGGATACACCTTGAAGATGTTGGAAAGAACTAAATCTTTTCTCCATCACTGTGGTCTTTTCAGTTAAGTTGTCTAAATTTCAAAACTATCATTAAACTGGCTTGGATTCCAGATAGTCTGGGTAAACAATCTTCCATTCCATAGTGAAATCACATTGGGTTATGCATTATATCTGCTTGTCAAAAAAAAATAAAATAAAATAAAAGAGAGAGAAAGATTCAGAGAAAGGGAGAAAATTCACAAATTAATATTGTAGGTGATTCTACCTGTTATTTTACTATTTCACTCAATGAAAGTATGACCCAGAGTGAGCACATGAAATCTGCTGTCCCCTCTATTTCTCATGTACCCTCTTATGATTTGAGACTCACAAAGAAATGTATGTTTTTGTGCAATATATTATTATACATGATTGTGTACCCAATAGCACATCAACTGAAGAAATTAAAAAATTTTTTTACTTTAGAGCAGTTTATCTCATGAACTGATTCTACTGAATTTCTAAGTCTCCTGATCATTAAAATACACATCACTACCCCAACTGTCAACAAAGAAAGCAAGATGCAAGTAAGTTATTTGCCTGCAGTCTTATAGTAACTAAACAGCTGAACTAGGACTTGAACTCAGTTCTATACAACCCTTATTTTATACCAAAGTACCTAAATATTACTTGTTTTTCAGAGACTTCATAACTTCCTAGTTCTTTGTTCCTTATCATTTATTATCCCCAGTTTTTTCTTCTGATTCCCTCCTCCCAAATCTCCACCTTTCCAGTTCTTTGGGTCCTCCAGGTCTCAGCTTTTCTTATGCTCCTCAGCCCCTCTACCCACTGTTCTCAAAACCATACACTGACCCAGTGAACGTAAGTTGAGCTCCTCTGTGATCTTGGCCTCCCTGAGCAGCTCCTCCTGGGTCAGCGGCCGCTCACAGTGGGGCCCCTTTCGCCGCCGTGACTGGCCCTGCCTTTCCTGTACCCGCAGGAATGTTTGTCGTGTATGTTCAGCTGTAGATTGACGCATGGACTTCCGACCTGGGGAGGACATCAGAGAGGAAGAAATCTTTGAATCCATGTCTACCTCCTTTATTTTTTTTTTTAATTTTAAAACTTTTTTTTGGAAATCATTTCAAACTTACAAAAAAGTTGCAGTAGTACAAAGAACACCCATGTATGCTTTACCCAGATCACTTACTGTTAACATTTTGCTCTACCTGCATTGTATGTGTGTGTTATATACTTTATTTTTTCTGAATAATCACAGTTCAGTTGCACACATCATGACTCTCTATCCCTAGATACTTCAGTGTATATTTCCTAAGAATAAGGGTTTTCCTTACATAACGATAGCACAGTTATCAACTTCAGCAAATTTGACACTGATACTTTTATCATCATATTCCAGTTTTGTCAATTGACCCAAACATTCCCACTCACTGTCAGAGCCATCATCCTGTAGTTCTAGAGGTAGCAGTGCCTTCTCTTCTCGGGCCTTCTGAGAGCTACCAGCTGGGGTGCTGGCCTTTCGAGGCCTCAAGCTCTTGAGAGGCTCCTGGGGACAGATTGGAATCAGACACCAAGGAACAGAGAGATAAGGAAGAGATGAGAATCTTGAGAGAAAATTAGCATTATAGGAAATGGGACTGGTACAGGGAGTACTGGGACCCGATGAAAGGGAAAATAGGAATCAGGGAAGTCCAAGAAAACCAGGACTTCCCCTGTACCTTATAGGCTTTGGTGACTACTCGGCGCTTCCTTCTTGGCTCTTCTGCTTCTCCATCACTGGATGGTTCATCCCCCTCATCAATGTCAAAGTCAGAGTCCACCTCATCCTCTGTGTCTGACTGGTCCCCTTGATACTCATCATCTCCTGATTCCTGAGGACATAGGGAGATGAGGTTCTCGCTGGCATCAGAGTCATTAATGTCCCTCCAGGAAGAACAGAATCTCTTTGCTTTCTTGATAGGGCTGCCCTACTCTCCTTCCCAACCCAGCCATTCATTTTCCTCAGGAAAGAAACCTTCCTAGCTTATGGCCTTTCGCTCCAGCACCAACCCTTCCAACATCAACTGACTGTTCTTTATCTACAGCACACCATGTTAAGTGGTGGGGTACAAAAGGATATGTTTTGATCTCTACCTTGGGGGTTTTACAGTCTAGTAGAGGACAGAACATAAATATAAAAGGATGTTTTAATACAAGACAACATATAAAGTACCAGATGGCAATAACATGTTACAGGTGTCCAGAGGAAGGCATACTTGCTATGGACTGGTGGCCTAGGAAGGTTTAAATTTCAGGCTTTATTCCTTTAGATCAAGGGTTGGCAAACTTTTTCTATAATGAGCTAGATCTGTCCAGTAGTTTGTAGTGTACAGATTCCTGCTTTAGACTGTTAAAAGTGAAGAGGACTTGAGCCACAGTTTAAAATACTGGTAGTATTTAGACAACCAAGAGGAAAGAGGGAATTATAGGTAGATAGGCTAGCAGGAACAAAGCAGGAGCAGGACTGTGTATAACATGTTTATGGAATAAGGGTTTAGACCCAAGTTAAGCAGAGTGTTATCTCTGGCAAGAAGTCTTCCTAGCTGACTGTATTTGGCTCCAAAACAGCCTCCTTCCAACATTAACTGATGCCCTAGAGGGCTGTAAGATTTGAAGAGAATCAATCAATCTATAGAGAAACTTAAGTGTCAGGTTAATAAAGTTATGACTTTAACTTCCAGGCCAGTGGTTCTCAATCCTCTCCTTACTTGTCCCAGTATTAATGATCATTGTTGAAGTAAATGAAAGTTACTGAGAAATGTCTCACTCCTCAGGTGTGTCGGGGCAGAAAAACAGTTGGGTATTACTACCATATTTTGCTGTGCATAATGCTCACTTTTTTGCCCAAATTTTTGAGGGAAAAATAAGGATGCACATTATACATGGGTAGTACTAATTCTGTATCTATACAAATGTTTTAAATTATTTTATTTATGCTTGTGTGTTAAAAGTGTAACTCTAGAAAGCAATAACGATATCTGTATGTTCAAAATGCTAAAATTCCTTTATAATACCAAACACAAGTATCTAAATATAAACAAATAAATAATTGAATTAAAAATTAAAACAAAAGATTTTTTCCTGAAAGTTTGGGCCCAAAACATGGATGTACATTATACACAGGAGTGCATTACACACAGCAAAAATCCAGTCTGTAGAGTGGAGCCATTGAAGATTTGATGGGAGAGGAAAACTGCACGGGGATGTTGTACAAACTGGAGGTGATTAAATGGGCTGGAGTAGAGAACATGGAGTACAGCCTAGACCTGAAGTGATGCAGATTAGGGTTAGGATGGCAGCCACATTGGAAAGGGCAAAAATGAACTAGGGGCAGAGTTGACTAGGTGGGTGTGGCACCTGAAACAGGTGGCTCTCTCTTCAATCAATGATGCAAACTAGTGGGCTAATCTTGGTACGCACTGCCAAAGCAAGCAAATAACAGAGACAGTTGACACTTCAAGCCTGCCAGTGTTCTATCTTGCACTGATGACCATCACTTCCTCCCAAATGATGTTTGTGAAAGACAGCCTGGGAACGCATTAATCCCCTCAGCTGTAAACTGGTATTAAGTCATATCACCAGAGGGAAGAAGTTCAACTTACACATTAGGGTAGTGTCCAATCAAAATGCTTTCACTAAGTTACGGATTTACTACCATTCCTTTGGCTTTTATTGAAGGTCATTAATAGACATGACTAGATAAGAGAATGTTTTTACACCATCTACCAAACCCCTGTTATTTTATATATCTTATACATTAGGAGGTGATTCTCCCTAGGATTTAATGCTGAACAAGTTTTGTCTCTCTTAAAGAACTTACATGTTTCTTTCTCACTAAAAAAAGACATTCAGGATTTGACTGCCAGGATTCTCACAGCTAAATTTAATATCAATCGCTATTACCATTTATGCAGAGGCTCCTGGTACAATTACTTCTGATCTGTCTCTATTTTTACTGTTCCTACTTTTTGTTTATATCGTAAGCCTTCTTAAATCCTTTTTGGAAGCATGACGAGTACATATTAAATAATGACTCGTAAAATGACAGGAATAGGATAATGGCTTTTGGAAGAGGGATGAGAAAGTTCTATTTTAAACTAGCTGGTTAGGGTTGTGTAAGTAATGACTCCCAATCGGTCACCAAGTCCTGTGGATTCTACTGCCTTAATTTCTCTTGAACTCTCCTGTCCATAATTCCTTACTCCCATTGCCCAACTCAAACCATTCTCTTCATTACAAAGTGATCCTTCTAAAGTGTCAATTTGATCATCCTCTCAATCCTCTGGATGAAGAGCAAAATTCCTTAACCCGATCATGGCTCACAAGGTCCTGTATGTTCTGGCTCACAAGGTCCTGTATGTTCATGCCTATTCCCTCCATCCTTATCCATCCTTATTCTCCTTCAGGTCTGGAGAATTAGAGCAGATGTGCAGGTCCAGTACCAAGATCAGGGTCTTTACACATTCTGCCCCACCCCCTCGGTGAACTAACCTTTCTCTTCCCCAAGCTCCCAATCCTGCGGCTCTTCATCCATTCAAGGCCTACTTTTTATACTGTCCTCAGCTTGAACATATGTCCTCGTGGATATCCATCCAACTAACAACTCTGGCTTCCATGTGTCTGCTTACCACTTATTTTACTCACACAACATTTTAAAGTGTTAACCCAGCTAGCTCCCCAATAGGGTCTGAAATATATATGAACAAAGTAGTGTTTTTAATATTGTTTTGCTAGAGCCTATCACCGTGCATGGCTTGCTCTAGGTGCTCAACACATATTTAAAGAATGGATACATTCATTCAATACAAATTTAACAAATGTCAACCCAATCCAGACACTGGACTAGGCACTGGATGTATACTGTTGAACAAAACACACCATCTCTAACCCTACAGAGCTTACAAACTAATACAAAAATATAAACAAGTAAGCAGATCAAATCAAATTACAAAGTGAAATGTTTTATGAAGATAATAAATGAGGACAGTTTTTAAGACAGTCAAGGAAAGGTTATCTAAGGAAACGTTTACACTGATATTTGAAAGCTAAAAAAGGGTAGGCTAAGCTCCTCTATTTTGGGGAGTGGGCCAACGCGTACATACCGCCTGACTACGATGGGCCTCAAGCGTGCTAGACGACAGGTGTGCGGTGAGACATGCAACTAGGGAAGTACACAGTAGGTTTCTGCCATATTATGGGGTGCTCCCACAGAGCTTTTCTACCCCTGCCTCGTCCAGAGCTCTCTCCCTTCTAGGACTCCACTGTATCTCTCCCGCACCCCACGACTCGCCCACCCGGTCTAGAGTTTTCAACTGCCAAGGCTCCTCTCTATTCCCTGCCCCCTTCTTTGTCCCGAGGTTTCTCCCTTCAGGACTCCTTTTAGCTTCTTTCCCTCCCTCTTTCTGGGCCCGGCTCTTGCCTCCGTGAAACCCCCATAAGTCGTCTGGTAGAATTCATCTTCCTCCTCTGCCTCCAGGAGCCCAGAAAGCCGATTCCCCGCTGTCTTCCGGGGGACCCGGCCCCCAGCCAAACTCATATCGCCTACCGAGGCTGCGCGGCCACCAGCAGCCCCTCACCCAGCGCGGTTTTCGGAGCTCGGCGCTCCACACCACTACCTGCGGGTGGCAGGCGGCGGAAGCCGGTCGTCTACAGGCAGAAGCAGCAGAGCGTCGAGGGGATCCTAGTCCCGCCCCCTAAACCGGCTTTTCTCTTCAGCCCCGCCCACTCCTGCAGAGACACCACCCCCAAGCTCCCTGCCCTAACTTGGTCAGACCTGGCTTGTGTGATGATTGGACTCGTGACTCAACCCTACTTTCTTAAGTCCAGAATTTGGGAATCAACAAATTTTTATTTAGAAGAGGCCAGTCTTTCTTTGCTCCATTTCATTTTTCATTCTGCTAACCAATAGGAACCTTTCCAAAAACCCAGATTTCATCGCTCTTCTGCTCAAATATCATTAATGGCTGCCTATCATCTACAGGATAAAGTCCAAAATCTTTGAGGTAGAGTGGTAGTGCGGTTAAGAGCAGAGCCTTAGAACTAACCAGACCTGAGTTGGAGTTTGAACTTAGAGGTTCTAGCTGTGTGACTTTGGGCAGTTGCTTTACCTCTGTGAATCTCAGTTTTCTCATCTGTAAAGTGGGCTTCTGAAGGTTGTTGAGAAAGTTGAGAGATATATCCTTGTAAACTGCTTTGTGCTGTATTTAGTATGCACAGAGACGTTTAGTAGGTGATAACTACTATTAACGTGGCACTCAAGAGCCTTCATAATTTAGCCTCTCGCTGCCTTTTTACCCTTACCTCCTGCCACATCATCCTATTCTAGCATCACTCCCTAATGCCCAATTCTCTATCATGCATCCACGCTGTTCTTTCTCCTTAGAATCCCTTTCTTTTCTTGTCTAGCTGGAAAAATTCTAATTCTATAGGAGAGTGAAGTCTTTTTGCACACCCATTCCTCTCTTCCCAGTACAGTTCTCGTAACCATGGAGATCACGCCTCCTTTATTCTTTAGAATAGTCCCAATTTCAAATAGTCTGTGATATTGTCAAGCCTCTGTGTCAATGTTTCTTCCCATTTTTTTAAATTCAGAAAATATGAGTGTCAAGCCACAGCACTTGCACATACTCTATGATGGCACCTATTACGTTTTTTCTAATGATTTATGTGTCTGCCTCTCTCGTTACTCTGTGATCTTTTTGTATATACCAGGAATCCTCATAGTGCCTGGGACATCAATGGGGCCAATGTTAACTCAGTGAATGAATTAATGAATGACTAATTGAATGAATTAGGTACCCATCCTCTTATTTTGCCTCAGCATTGATCTTGGTAGCCCCTAGCCCCTCCATTCTGCCCTTAGGAACTGTTGTTGTAAGACATGAAGTTCACTTTAATAAAGTGGTGTGTGTGTGTGCACTATGTCCTTCAAATCTGTACATGTGGCCCTATTTTGAGATCACCACATTGCCTCCTCTTTTTCAAAGTCCATATTGATGAACTCCCTTTTCCATTTCCTTGGAGGCACCAAGCCAACATGTCCTGTTCTGCTCCTACTTCCACACCCTGCAATGTCACTGAAGTCCTGCTATGCCAGGAATGTTACTGGGCAACAGCGGCTCCGTGACTCACAGCACTCCAGCGACTGAGTGGGAACAGGAACAGAGACAAGATATAGGGAGAGAAGATGGGAGACACCACTAGCCTACCTTTTTGAATTTTGCCTTCATCCATTCATATATTCAGGAGCCATGTATTGAGCACCTGCTCTGTGTGAGGCACTATTCCAGTTCCTTCAGATATAAAAATGGATAAGAGGTAATCTTTGTCCTGGAATGTTCACAATCTTATGAGGGAAACAAACAAGTAAACAGAATGATATAACACAAGGAGTAACAGTAGCCATTTTCTGGCCCCCAAAAGAGAAACAAAGACCCTTAAGAAGCTGCAAAATAGGGATTTCTTCTTTTGGGACAATTGAAATCAAATTCATAGATCAAATCCCAGGGAGAAAACTCCCTGTATGACATACTGCCATAGTGAATCAATGATTGATCTATTTCCAGTTTTAAAATCAGAAACAGCTTTACCTCTGCAGCTGAGTTCTAAAATAACTCAAGAAATGGTAGCAACTCCATGTCTTTTATGGAAACAAGGATAATTTATTCAACAAATATTTATTGAATATCTATGAGCCAAATCCTATGCTAGACAGTGTGTCCCCACCAGTCTAGCTTTTGTACTGTTTAGTTTGGTGGTGGGGGGTGTAGGTATAGGCAATCATAAAATACTTCAGTGCTACACAATTCCATTGCTATGGAATTAGAAATGCAGTCCAGTCATTGGAAGTTTGTCTAGTCTTCAGTATCCAAATGAAGATGAATAAATAACCAGCAGGTGGCAGCAGGGAAACAATTATTTTAGATCTTAATGAGAGAGGGGTAGAAGGCAGTGAGTGAGTGAGTGGTCAGTGCCTTGGGATATTCTCTGGAGTCAGGTCCTAGGTTCCTTTCTGAGGACCCTGAAACAATCCGGATAGAGGATAACCAGGCCATCCTGCGGGCTACCAAACCTAGGATTTTTTCCCGTTCTTCATTTATTCATTCCACAAATAATTACTGAGACTCTACTATGTACAAAATCACATCACTGAAGTAGCTGAAGGTGTAAGAGTGAACCGAATACAGTGGTTGCTCTCCAGCAGTTCAGTCTCTTTAGAGAAAGACAGGTCTTCAGATCCATACCAGAGTTCACAACCTTCAGGGTACTTTGTTAAGAGTAGAGTTATTACGAAGACGAGACTTTAAAGGAGAGTTTCTCTGTGTGTCTCCATGCCCTTTGGAGCATAGATAACAGGCTAAGGACTTGGATTGTGGGAAGATCGTGATATGGTCTGAACACCTTCTTTGTCTCTTTTGACATGTCTTCATCCATTCATCAAATATTTTCTGAATTCCATCACTGCGCCCAGCATTGCGCTTGAGGAAAACAAAGTGTAGATCTTTTTCGAATGTTAAAGGAAGGCAAGACATGCACGCGCGTTAAGCTAAATAGTAAACAAGGGAGTGGAGCCGGAAGTATGGTCGGTGGCATGTGATGGTTTATTATATTCGACTGCTTCAAGTCCCTGACTTGACACTAGAGCGTGTGTCTGGATCTCTTCTCTGGGATGTATAATTGAGAGGTCCCCGCGGAGCCAACTCATAATGAACTTTGGCAATACAGCCCAGTTCGTTCAAAGAGCGAAATTAAATTAACCCACCGAGCCACCGTAGGGAATGTCTGCAGTCCCGGGCACTTAAGTATTCAACCCAGGATTCGTTAGGTCGTGAGGCACCTGCATCATGTGACCATTAGTAGCCTCTCGATTGGCTTTGCTCCCCTCAGGCCCTCCCCCCCGCATTGTGTGGGATGGAACGCTAGGTTGGGCGCATGCGCACTGTCCGGACTTCGCTGGCCACCAGGAGTGGAGCTGTGGAGTTGGGCGATAAACAGGCTGTGGCTAGGAGGAGGGGGAGGGGGCGTTCGCTCTGCCGCGACTTCTCACGCCCCCTCATTCCTTTAGGTGTGGTTAGGTCCGGACAAGGGTTCCTGGCAGCCAGCTTGAGCGTACCCTCTTTTGAAAGGGAAAAATAGCTCCCGCAGAAAGCGGCTAAAGTTGCGGAGAGGGTGCGAGACGTGGATTGTCCCCATGCCAGCCAAGTGGTGCGGCCCTGAGCTGGTCCAGGAGCCTGCCCGACGTGTCTGAGAGAGGCCCCGGAGGGGGCGGGAAGGTGACGGTCAGAACGCGGTTTCTGGGAAAGACGTGGGGAAGATTCGACTCCGAGAAGAGGAAGAGCCCCATTGAAAGGGAGTGAGGCCGCTGAGGGGGAGGGGGCTGCCAAGATGGCGTCTGCCTCTGGGACGTCGGCGGTCGGGTTTTCAGCCGTGGATTCCGGGGTTCCTGCCTGCACCTCGTCCTCAGGTAATCAGGGCGGGGCGTGGAGAAGGGGTTGGTGATGGCTGTGTGGTGGGAGCAAGAGCGAGACTTGGAAGGTTACCTGTAGCTGGGGATGTCCGGAGAGTTGCCGGTAAGGAGAGTAGAGGGCTGGGCTTTTAAGTAGCAGGGCTTTCTGAGCGGGCAGGGTAGTCTGAGGAAAAGATAGATTTGATTGAGAAAAGGGAAGCTGTCAAAAACGTTGGTTGTCTTGGAGACCGAGTTGAGGACTAAGAAGTAGGATCAGGAAGGGGGGGCATCAAGGGAACGGCAGGGAAACCAAAGGAAGTAGAGGAAAGGAAAGGAGGCCGTATAAGTAGAGAGGAAACTACTTAGTATGAGAGTCAGGTAGAATCCAAGAAGATTGTGAGGTTAATTGAAAATGTGAAAGAGAAGCCATGGGACTTAAACGGTATTGAAGGGTGATGCGACGCTTTTGATTGCTGGGAAGTTTAGAGAATTGTGAATTTTGTTGGGGGTGGCAGTTAATGGAGACGTCTTTTTTTCTCGGAGACTGCCCCTAATACGTAATTCTTTCTCACTTGGTGCCCCAGCCCTTCTCCTCCCGCACGCGCGCGCTCGCAGATACATATTTTATCAGACATACTCCCTGGGTGACTTCTATCTCTAGAGTGACCAACTTTGGGAAGGAATGGACAGTATTGAAGGGAGCCTGAGGAATGTGGAGATTAGAGTTAAAATACCCTAAAAATAGGTGGAGAAGGTGGAATGATAGAGTCTTGCTTGAGTTGCAGTAGAGGCCCACAGGGGTGATGCTGGGAATTAGGCCTGAGAAGGATGGAGTTGGGGGGGTGGCTCTGAGTGCTGTGGGGGAATATTGCATAATAGGAAATAGACTGGGAGAATGCTGGGCATGTCAGGAAACTGACGCTTGGAGAATGGAGCCAGGGACTGTTGAAGATTGAGGGAGGGCTAAGGAGCCCACGAGAGAAGCAACAGATTTTGTGTAGGAGGGAAAATGTGTGGTGTAGGGATGGGGGGGGGGGCGATTTGAGTCAGAAACTGTTCTAGAGCTTCCATCAGAAATGTCTGGTGTTCCACAGTGACTGTTGCCTGGACACTGTGAACAGGAGGAGCTACCAGATGTTGAATGCGTGACTTGGGATGTTGACATTTCCCAGGGCCTAGGTTTGAATCCTTGCCGTTTTGAATTGGCTGAATAGAGTTCCACCTTTCATATTTCAGCTCAAATGAGCTGATACTGGTCACAAATATTTTCTTCATAAGTTGCAGTTTTATTTATGTGCATCTATTTTTAGTTTCTTGAGAGGTGATTTTTGCTTTTCCTGTGCAAGCATTAGAGAGCCAAAACAAGTCATGTTGTGTGTAAGTGTGAAAAGGATAAAGTAAAAATGATAGTTTTTTTTTTTTTTTTTTTTGTTTGTTTCCTACTGTAACAGGTCCATAATTTAAAACCCCTTTCCACCCTCCTCCAATGCAAGAAAGAAGAATGGTCATGTGCAGTCCTTAAACTTCTTAACTATCAAGTCAGGTATTTTCTCCATTAGAAATAGGGTTCATCTTTTTTTTTTTAAAAAAAAAAACAACAGGTTAATCTTAAAAGCCATGTGTTTATACCCCAGAATTTGACTCGGCCCCCAGCTCATGGAAGTATTGGTCAGGTAGACAAATTTAGAAGTAAAAGGAAGTATTTCTTTGTCACTTACTGATACATCTTCCTCTTCTTTCAATCTCTACTACTACTTGAGTTCCTTTCTTTTTTAGATTTCATTATTTGATATTTTTGTGTTGTTGTTTTTTTAAATATTTGGAGTTAGGGCTCTTTTTTTTTTTTAAGATTTTACTTATTTATTTTTAGACAGAGGGGAAGGGAGGGAGAAAGAGAGGGAGAGAAACATCAATGTGTGGTTGCCTCTCACTTGGCCCCCACTGGGGAACCTGGCCCACAACCCAGGCATGTGCCCTGACTGGGAATCGAACTGGCGACCCTCTGGTTCGCAGCTTGCGTTCAATCCACTGAGCTACACCAGCCAGGGCGGATATTTTTGTGTTTTTATGTTTTCTGCCAGATCCCAGGGCTAGCAGTTAGTAAGTCAGATTGTATAAATGTTTTCCCTGCTGTGTTTTGACCATTGTGTTTAAGTGGACTTTACGTCACCTTGACTCTGATACGTTAATACAGTATCTGAAGTCAAGGTATAAAAGTACCCAAAATAAGTAACTTTAGATTCTTTTCTTAATAGAACTTTTGTTTCGTACACCCACCTTTTCTGCTTCTTTGGCAAATATTGAAATAGCTGGATTAAGAAATTAAGAAAAATTCTGTTCATGAGTATTCCTGAAAATATGGAATTATTCTGTGCAAATACACAATGTTGACTTTTTGTGTATTTGCATGTTCACTTAGCTTTGGGCTTAGTAAATTTAATTTAGTAGAATATTTCATTTCAAGGATATGTTTCTGAAGAGTATAGGATGTTTGATTCTGATGTAGAGGAAGCTATTAAGAGTTTATGTTGTCAATTAGAGGAGACTTGTGCTCTGTCTGGATGGTAGGACAAATAGGACATTGGCAGGAATGGGACATTGGCAGAAATTTCTATAAGTGATGGTTTATGATTTCTTAAATTGTTAAAAGCTAGAAGGCTAGCTTTGTAGAAATTCAAAATAGGGTTGTGTGTGGTGTGTTTTAATCATCCTAAAACCAATTTATTGTTCTTAGATGTTTTCCTGAACTCACTTAAATTTTGGTGAAACTCTGAATCTTAAGACTAAAGGCAAGATTCTCTGGCATTGTTGAAAATGGATACAAAATAAGAAATATCAGGATTTAGGGTAAATTGATTGATGTTTTAAATAAGCAGCTCATAACCTTTGGAGGCTCAAAATCTTTTGGCATTCAAGTTAGGAAAGACAGGTTATTTAGAACAGTTGTTCCCTGCTGGTATTAAACCTCTGTCTAGAATATTTTGCCATTAAGCCAGAGCTGGTCTTTTATGCTGCTGACAAGTGAAATACCAAGGACAGAGCAGACCATACCCTAGGGATGTTTGACACCTTTTCCCATTGGAGTAATTAACCATGTTTGGAATTTGGGGGAAGCAGTTATGAATGTCAGCTCACAGCAGCCATCATCATTTTTTTTAGTATACTTTATTGATTATGCTATTACAGTTGTCCCAGTTTTTTTCCCCTTTGCCCTCTTCCACCTGGTATGCCCCCTTCCCCTCCAGCAATTACCCCCTTAGTTCATGTCCATGGGTTGCACATATAAGTACTTTGGCTTATCCATTTCCCGTACTATTCTTAAACCTCCCTGTCTAACTAATTTGTAGCGACCATTTATGCTTCTTATTCCCTGTATCTTTTCCCCCAATTTCTCCCCTCTTCCTCCTGGTTAATAACTCTCCATGTGATCGCTATTTCTGTGATTCTGTTCCTGTTGTAGTTGTTTGCTTAGTTTGTTTTTGTTTTTGTTTTTTAGATTTCAGTTGTTGATAGCTGTGAATTTGTTGTCATTTTACTGTTCATAGTTTTGATTTTCTTTTTCTTAATAAATCTCTTTAACATTTCATATAATAAGAGCTTGGTGATGGTGAACTCTTTTACTTTTACCTTATCTGGGAAGCACTTTATCTGCCCTTCCATTCTAAATGATAGCTTTGCTGGATAGAGTAATCTTGAATGTAGGTCCTTGCCTTTCATCACTTTGAATACTTCTTGGTTGTTAATAAAAAGTGATGTAGTTTGCCATCTAGTTTCAGCTGTTCGGTGGGTAAAGGAAATTTATTCTTTCTTCCCTTTTCCTCCAATCCTCAGTATTAGGACAGTGGTGGCACCACTTAAAAAATAAAATCAGCCCTGATAAAGTGCTGTTGACAGTGCGACCATCTGTCACACTAGTGTAGAGAGAGCCTGTTTCTCTATTTGTAGTTTGACTAGTCCACCAAGGGCTTGAAATTCAGCCACTGAGTCCCCTTTTTACTACAATGAAGGCAATAAAGTATTTCTGTTTTAGAGACTTGAAGTTTGTAGAGGAATTAGAAAGTAAAGTTAGAATGTGAAGACGAACACTGCTTCCCTGAAATAAGAACTGTGTGATAAAATCACATGTGACTCCCCAAGAAAAAGTACTTGAAACCTTAGAAGATATGAACTGGTAACTTCTTTTGCTTCAGACCAGAACGTTTTTGAAATTACCATCCTTTACATATATATGATTTTATCACAAGCATGATGATTTGGAGGTAAATACATGATTTTTTTTTTCTTTCTCTTTTTCTTAACTACTAAGGGAAACCTCAGAGGACACAGGATTGATTCTGGTGGCTTTGTTTTTCCCAGCAGGGCCCTACCAGTAAATTATGCTGTAATCTGATAACTCCAAAAAGTAGGGATTTTGTTGAGGTTTTTTGTTGTTTTCTTTGTGTAAGCTGTTTATAGACTGATCCCTTTCCCTTCAATTCTTCTATACTAGTGAGAAGTAATGCCACTTAAGCCAGTTTACTTGCAATGAGTAAACTGAAATTAGGAAATGTAAAGATACAACAAAATGTCAAGTAGTCACTAAGTACCATTTGGTTGAGATTTTTAAGGAGGGGGTTGCTTTCTTTTTTGGGGTGTTTTGACTCCTCCTTTTCTTTGCCCCTTGGTGCATTCTGCCAGAAAACTGACTAAAGAGTGTCATTGTTTGTTTGTTTTTTAATTGCTTTTTAAATCCTCCCCCAAAGATACTGATTTGAGAGAGAGGAAGGAGGAGAGAGGAGGAGAAACATAGATGATTGGTTTCCTCCCCCACCCACCCCAACAGAGGGGATAGAACCAGCAACCCAGGTATGTTCCCTGACCCAGGATGAAATGGAAACCTTTTGGTTTAGGAGACGATGCTCCAACCAACTGAGCCACCTGGCCAGGGCAAAATGTCATTATTTTTGATTAACCATCTGTTTCTGCCATAGCTGCTCAAGCTTTGAATAGCAGGAGAGTTTGTTTTGCTGGTTAATTTCTCTGTGCTGTGCTGGGTTGATACAAAACTCTTCTAATTAATAACTTTGCTTAAGTGTGTGCTCGCTACTAGCTATGACATATTTTATCAGCCTATTTTTCTCTGATAATATAATGGAAGCTATAGCCTGTGAAGTAAACAACAGAGATAACATTAGGACAAAGACAGAACTGGAGAGAAGAAAGGTGGGTATTTTATCATCTAAATTGGATATTTCCTAGGATTTGGGGATACTTTTGCTTGACATAAAGAAGTCAACAAGACCAAAGTTGTCATTATCTTCTCTCTCCTTTTTACTGGGTATATTTTCTTGATCAAGGATAAAAGTATACTTCAGGAAGTATACTATTTTCTCATACTCTGGCAAAGAGAATCTGTTTTTCTCTGTTTCAAACCCCAGCCTGACATTCAGTTTCAGAGAGTGGGCTAATGGTGTTTCCTAAAGGAAACCTCTTCCTAGCCCTTTCCCTGTTCCACTTCATTTCCCCACCCTTTCCTTTCCAGAGAGCATTGTTTAGTTTCTGCATAGGTGTTGATCCTGTTTTGTATCTCTACTGAGCAGCTCTCTTTCTCTTAAAAAATTCTTACTGGAGGCTATGTTTATTGATTTTGAGAGAGAGAAAGGATGCGGGGTGGGTAGAGAGACAGAGACAGACAGGCATTGATGTTAGTTAAAAACATGTACCCTTGGCTGGTGTGGCACAGTGGATTGAGTGCCGGCCTGCGAACCTAAAGGCCTCTGGTTCCGTTCCTGGTCAGAGCACATACCTGGATTGCAGGCCAGGTCCCCCATCGAATGCATGCAAGAGGCAACCTTCTCTTGCACATCAGTGTCTTTTTCCCACTCTTCCATCCTTCTCCTCTGTCTAAAAAATAAATAAGTAAAATCTAAAACAAAGTCCATTCGTTGCTTCCTTTTCACTTCCTGACTAGGGATTGAATCAACCCATGGGTCGAACCTGCGACCTAGGTACGTGCCCTGACCGGAAATCAAACTGCAACCTCTTGTTGCACAGGGTGATGCTCCAATCAACTGAAACACGTGGCCAGGGTTCTTAGGAGCTTTATTGTTTCTTTTACTGTTTTCTGTTGAAGTGAACTTTTTTCACAAGCCCCTCTTTAATTTTTTTTTTTAATTTTGGAAAGAGGGAGGCAGGGAAAGAGAGAAAGAAACATCCATTTGTTGTACTTATTTATGCACTCATTGGTTGATTCTTGTGTGTACCCTCACCAGGGATCAAACTGGGAACCTTGGCCTATCGGGACAGTGCTCTAACCAACTGCCAGGGCCAACCCCTCCATCTTTTTAAACTTTGTCCCCCAATCGTTTTTTCTTTATCTTCCTGTGAAATTTTATACTGTTTATTTGTAATGGCTATGTATTAATTAATAAACATGTAATTCTTTAAAAGATTCCTTATTGTTGAAGTTGGAGGAAAGACACTGGCAAAAAGAGAGGAGAGCAGGTTCCTAGTAGAGAGTTCAATATATCTTATTTATCTTGTATACTTAACTGAACAAAATGGAATTAACCCAGAAAAAGCACTAAAGGATCAGTGGTGTTGCTGGGGAGTGGGCTAAGGGAAGGTAAGCAAGGGAAGTTGGGGGGAAAGAATAGGAAGGGTTTTTTTTTTTTTTAAGATATACATGTAATTAGCTAGAGTATATTAGCTTTCTTGTGCATATTATAGGTAAACAAACCTGGGAAACTTCAAGCTTTCATTAAGAAGAACCTGTAGAAAAGGGATGACGGAAAAGTAACTTCGCCATATCTCCGATTTCATTGCATTGGGGGATGGGTGTGGGTAATTGCCTTGAAGTGCCTTTTGGGGGCAATTAAAGCTCATTATGGTATCATTCAAGTTAGACTTTCTCTGCTGAAACATGCACATTCCAATCCAGCAAGATTTATTGCTTTTTCAAGATAGAGCCAGGTTTGGAAATAGAATTAGGAGGTGGCAATTTGTCACAAATCTCAGATACTTCCTTGTCATGGGTGGCTTATCCAGGACACCTGGGTCTTTTGAAGGACTTGGATACTTTCAGACAAAGTTTTAGTGCCAAGGGGTACATATTTGAAGCCTGAGAACCATAAAATTTGCCTCATAGAGGTGGAAGCAAAAGTTTATCACTAGGGAAAAATGTAGAGATACTATAATTTAACCTTTTCATTTTTCAAGTTAAGAAACTGAGGTTCAGAGAGATTGTTACTAGTTGCAGGGATGTTGCATAAAGGCTGTGTTATCAAGATGAGTCTTAATACATTTGTGGCTCATTTCTTGCTACTTAGTTGGCTCTTGGCAGAGATGACTCCAGGACTGGTAGATCAAACTGCTTTTCAGCTTTTAGTTTCTAGGAGCATCTTTGCCTTTCTGACTGTTTCCTAGAAGATTCTTAAGAAAAATTGACACCTGCTAGGAAACAAAATTTAGGTTTTCTCTGAGATGTGGCTTGGTTTCTTAATTGGCTTTAGTCTATATTGAGGGTATAGTAATGATTCTTTTTTTAAATGCTATTTATTACAGATGTTGCTTAGGAATACTTCTCATGAGGCAGGCTGACATTTTAGATGATTTTGGAATATTTTTATGTGGAGAATATAGTGTGCCTCCCACCTGCTAGGGTATACAGTAGTTAAAATGACTTTCAGTATCTGAAGTTTAGAGGACCAGAGAGATTGCTTCAGATAGTCCACCAATATGGACTTCCGGTCCAGATGGAGATGTAGGTAAACATGGCTGGCCTCTTTGCACAACCACATCAAAATTATAGCTAAACTGTGTCCTGGCTAGTGTAACTCAGTGGATCGAGCACAGGCTGTGAACCAAAGGGTTGCCTGTTTGATTCCCAGTCAGGGCGCACGCCTGGGTTACGGGCCAGGTCCCCAGTGGGGGCCACATGAGAGGAAACCACACATTGATGTTTCTCTCCCTCTCTTTCTCCCTCCCTTCCCCTTTCTCTTAAAAAAAAAATTAAAAAACATTTTAAAACAGATTCTTTTAAAAAAATTATAGCTAAACTATAGAACAACCATCATTCAAAACGATCAGAAATTGAAACTTTAACTGGAATCTAATCAACAGAACAAACAAACAAGCAAAATATAACCAGAGACACTGAAATTAAGAACAGTTTGACAGTAACCAGAGGGGAGGTGGGAGGAAGGGAGAAGGGTTTTCAGGAACTACTATAAAGGACCCATGGAGAGAAGTGGGGGGGGGGCGGGAAGTAAGGGAGGGAGTTGGGGGTGGTTTGGGTGGGGGGTAAATACAGACAACTATAATTGAACAACAATAAAATTAAAAAAAAAGTCAACCCAATAACTTTTGTTTTAGGAGATTTATTGGAAATAATTCAATGTTGGAAGTAGTGAAATCCCATTAAATAAAGGGATTATTTTCTTTAGAAGGCAGGGGAAAAAAAAGAAATTAAGCTGAATGGAAGTCCTACAACTATAGAATTAAAGAAGAAACTACAACATGACTGGTAGGAGAGGAGGAGACACTGAAATGGCTGGCCCCACCTTAGGAGTGAAGGGTCTCAGCCCCATACCAGGTCCCCCTCCCCAGGATTCCAGTGCCAGGAAGAGCAGTAACCATCACTTCTGGCTGTAAAAACCAGTAGGGGTTGAGGCTGTGGAAGATGGAAACTGCTGGACTCCCTGCTAGATCCTCTTAAAGAACCTGCGCACAGACTTACTCAGACTCACTCCCTCTGATCTTCAGCGTAGGGGCAGGAGATTGAAAGGCATCAGAGACATACAGGGAGGAACTGATTTGCCCAGCACCAGGGCAGGAGCTGAGGGGCAGCTTTCTCCCAGACAGAAGTACTGGCAGAGGCCCCTCCCCCGATAGAGCCACAGAGCCAGCAGGCTGGCTCCACACCTGAGTCTCCATCAGCCTGGCTCACAAGGTTTGCTCCACCCTGGTGATTCCCTGAGGCCCTGCCCCTCCCAACATTCCAGTCCACCCTAGCTGTTTCCAGTGGCTTTTCCATTTGTATGGCTTGTCTTGGCCCTGCTTCAGATTTTCCTAAATTATCTTAACCCTGCAGAGGTCCAGCTGACCTGAGAGATACAAACAAATTACTTTTTCAAATAATTACATACATTGGGTGCATAGGTTCAAGATCATAACTAGCAGGGTGTTTGTATGTGACTAATGTTAAGCCATAAGCTCTAAGCCGTCAGTTTGGTTATAACACACATTTCTTAAGAGTGTGTGATGAACAATAGTAGATTGTATCTGAGAGGTACCTAACTCCAAAGTCAGTGTTGTTATAGTTGGTTTTTCTTTTTCTTTTTTTTTTTCCACAAATTTTGAAGTCAATGTTGTGTTCATTTACCATTGAAAATGGGTGGAAAATATTCTGATTCAGTAATCCAAGAGGTGTTGAAGAACTTCAGTGAATGCTATTCAAGTCCAATGATGAGAATGATAGAGTTGAATGTGAAAATGAAAGTGATTAGAAGATTAAGTGTATATGGAAGCTCATTCAGAAGATTCAGATACCAAGCAAGATATTTCTAGTGAAGGAAGTAAAGATGAATTAGACATGAATGAAGAGTATTTTTTTGGAAAGGCTAAAGAATCAAAATGGAGGGAAAATCCAGTAAGAAGACAGATTAGAAAAACAGCTGCAGAATATTTTGTGTCAGTTTGCGTTAGTTCAGCCACACGCAAAAAATGCCAAGACAGAACTCAACTGCTTTATCACAAAAGATATTTTAGAGCTAATCTTATTATATACAAATAAATAACATTGGTTTTATCCTAGCCAGTTTCCACAAGAAAGAGATGCTAAATGAATATATATTTTATATTTCATTGTTTAATAATGTATAGATTGTAGCTGAAAAATAAAACATGTATTATATAAATATAATAAATGCAAATTTATAATGTTTAAACATTTTTTCATATTTCAGCACATACTAGTAATGAATGTATCTCTTGGATACATGTGACCTACACCATAATTCTTTAGACCACAACCTCCTCAGGGTTAAACAAGCAGCATCTGGCCTCAGCAAGCCCTGAACTTCCTGATAAGTTACTCCAGGCCCTTCACTATCACCAGCCAGCCTTGGCTCACAGGTTGGCCTTGCCTGGGCATCTCTATGCCCAGTACAAGTATCAGCCATCTGCAGATTGCCTTATAGCTTATGCTTTGTGACCCCAGACAGAACACAGGCAGAGACTGACCTTGGATGTGGCAACAGCAATCAAGGCTCAACTACAACAGAAGGGTGTAACACAGTGGGCACACCTCAAGTACCCAGCTTGGGTCATAGGGGAGGCTGTGCCACTGGACCCTACAGGATACTGACTACATTAGGCCACTCTCCCAAGCCTGGGAGACCTAGCAGTTCTACCTAATACATAGAAACAAACACAGGGAGGCTTCCAAAATGAAACAAAGAAACATGGCCCAAATGAAAGAATAGAACAAAACTCCAGAAAAAGAACTAATCAAGATGGAGATAGACAATCTATCAGATACAGAGGTCAAAATACTGGTTATAAGGATGCTTAGTGAACTTAGAAATTTGACAGCATTAAAAAGGACATGGAATCCATAGAAAAGAAGCAGTCAGAAATGCAGAATATGCTAATTAAAGTAAAGAACAATATACAGGAAATCAACAGTAGAGTGAATGAAGCCAAGAATCAAGTCAGTGATTTGCAATATAAGGAAGCAAAAAACGGCCAATCAGAACAGCAAGAAGAAGAAAAAAAGAATCCAAAAAGTTGAGGATAGTGTAAGGAGCTTCTGGGACAACTTCAAGCGTACCAACATTCGAATCATGGGGGTTGGCAGAAGAAGAGAGAGGGCAAGAAATTGGAAACCTACTTGAAAAGATAATGACAGACAGCTTCCTTAATTTGTTGACAGAAATAGACATACAAGTCCAGGAAGTGCAGAGAGTCCCAAAGAAGGTGAACCCAAAGAGGCCCACCTCAAGACACATGATTAAAATGTCAAAGGTTAAAGATAAAAAGAGGATTTTTTTTTTGCCCATTTTTATTTATTTATTTATTTATATTTTTAAAAAGATTTTATTTATTCATTTTCAGAGAGAGGGGAAGAGAAGGAGAGGGAGAGAAATACCAACTTGTGGTTGCCTCTTGCACACCTGTACTGGGGACCTGGCCTGCCACCCAGGTATGTGCCCTGACTGGGAATCGAACCAGCGACCCTTTGGTTCGCAGCCTGTGCTCAATCCACTGAGCTATACCAGCCAGGGCAAAAGAGAATCTTAAAAGCAGCAAAAGGAAAGTTAGTTGCCTACAAGGGGACCCCATAAAACTGTCAGCTGATTTCTCAAAAGAAACGTTGCAAGCTAGAAGGGACTGGCAAGAAATATTCAAGGTGATGAAAAGCAAGGACCTACAACCAAGATTATGCTACCCAGCAAAGCTATCATTTAGAATTGAAATAAAGAGCTTCCCAGACAAAAAAAAAAAAAGCTAAAGGGGTACATCACCACCAAACCAGCATTATATGAAATGTTAAAGGGTCATCTTTAAGAAGAAAATAAAAAATATAGCCCTGGCTGGTGTGGCTCAGAGGATTGAATGCCAGCCTGCGAACCGAAGGGTCGCTGGTTGGATTCCCAATTGGCACATGCCTGGGTTGCGGGCCACGTCCCCAGTAGTGGGGTGTGCAAGAAGCAACCACACATTGATGTGTCTCTCTGTCTCTTTCTCCCACCCTTCCCCTTTCTAAAAATAAATAAATAAAATCTTTAAAAAAGAAAATAAGAAATGTGAATAATAAAGTGGCAAAAAATACATGTCTATCAACAGTTGAATCTAAAAAACAAATTAACAAGCAGAACAGAAACAATCATAGATACAGAGAACATTTTAATGGTTGCCATTGGGAGGGGGGTTGGGGAAATGGGCAAAAAAGGTGAAGGGGTTAAGAAATAAAAGTTGGTAGTTAAAGAATAGTCATGGGGATATAAAGTACAGCATAGGAATTAGAGTAGCCAAAGAACACATGCATGACCCATGGGCATGGACAATGGTGAGGGGATTGCCTGGGGGAGTAGAGGGGACAAAGGGGGGAAAATTCTTTTTTTTAAAGATTTTATTTATTTATTTTTAGATAGAGGGGAAGGGAGGGAGAAAGAGAGGGAAAGAAACATCAATGTGTGGTTGCCTCTCACTTGGACCCCACTGGGGACCTGGCCCGCAACCCAGGCATGTGCCCTGACTGGGAATTGAACTGGCGACCCTCTGGTTCGCAGCCCGCGCTCAATCCCCTGAGCTACACCAGCCAGGCCAAATTTGGACAATTCTAACAGCTTAATCAAATATAATTAAAAAAAAAAAAATGATAGTCTAGCAAACAACTTTACTGATTGTGGTTTGTTTTGTGTGGGTTTTTGCTTTTGCTGTTTTTTAATCTTTTAAAGCCTCTGGCTCTCAATCTTACTAACAGACATCCCCCTGGCATTTTGCTTCCGAAAAGCCTGCTTCTGTTTTTGTGCTGTATGTAGAAATTATTGACACAATTTATGTAGTAGTGTTGGTAGATCGTTGAGTTGGGTGGGTCTCCGGGATTGCCTCTCCATGACCTGTTCAGGCACAACTCCAATTGTCTGAGGAATGCATTTCCGGCCAACCTCTAGTGTCTCCAAATTATATGTGTACTTCAAACACTGAAGTCAGTCACACACTGCCTCTTAAGTTGTCATCTGGCGGATGATGTCATCTCATCTCCAAAGGAAATACTTCTGTTCTGAAAGTGCAGGGAGAGGCTCTGATATTAAGGCCAACTCTGTTTTGTTCCACACACTGGGGGAAAATCTTTTGGAGCTATTTACTGTATGTTTCAGTGATCTCTTTTAAGACCAACTCATTTCTTCCTCTGAAGTTTGCCTTTTCACGCTTTTCAGAATCATATTGATGGTTTTTCTCTTCCTGTATATTTCCTCCCTTTCTCTCAGTAGTAAACCTTAGTCTCCAGTGGTTTAGAAGTAGCAAGCAAATTGACGGAGAGTCACAGTGGTATTTTGACTAGTGACTAGAAACCAGGCCCTCCAGCACCTTTTTTACCACAAACACAATTTAGGATTAGGCCACGGACCAAAATGGGATGCTTCCTTAAATCTACTCCAGGGTTACCCAGAAAAATTTTCTTCACACCATGTGATGGTTCAGCTTTGTGTTTTAGCAAGAATTGATTGAATTGTTTCTACTTTGGCACTTTGGTTCAGTTGTTTTGAAATTATTTTAGTAACATTAAAAATTTCCCATTTATTTTCATAATTTAGAGGCTAGATCTTGTATATTTGTCTAGTCTTGTCATCCAGGAAGAAGGCTAAAGTTAGGTATCCCTGTGTTATAGGAGAATATTAATATTCTGAAGGATATAAAAAATCTTAGAACCTCTTAACAATATGCTGATAATAGGTTTGTCTCAGATTGAATAGTCATCTCAGAGTATTGGGTTGGCCAAAAAGTTTGTGTGTTTTTTTGTGTAAAACAAAAGACATATTTTTCATTTTCACC
Organism: Macrotus californicus; assembly: GCA_007922815.1. Lineage (NCBI taxonomy): Eukaryota > Metazoa > Chordata > Mammalia > Chiroptera > Phyllostomidae > Macrotus > Macrotus californicus. Next base: position 36,527 of record VMDR010001499.1, on the reverse strand, counting down.
AATAGCTATTGATTTGTGTATTTTTTTAACATGTTTTTTTATTTACTTTTAGAGAGAGGGGAAGGGAGGGAGAAGGAGGAAAAGAAACATCAGTGTGTGAGAGATACAGTGATTGATTGTCTCTCACACCCAGGCATGCACCCCGACCGGGAATCAAACCAGCGACCCTTTGGTTTGTAGGCCATGCTCAATCTACTGAGCCACACCAGCCAGGGCTGATGTGTGTATTTTGACTATGTCTGCTATCTCCTGTGTGATATAATGTTGATGGTTTTCAATGTCTTGATTTGATTGCTGTCAACTCCAGCTGGTCTACGCAACCATGGAGCATTGTCGAGCATGAAACTTCACAAACCATTTTTGACACTTCGATCAGTCACAGCACCTTCTTCATACACTGCACAAATCTTTTTGGGGGTTTCAGTTGCATTTTTACCTTTCTTGAAATAATAAAGCATAATATGCCAAAAATGTTGCTTATTTTCTTGCAGATTTAATATTAAAATGGCTACACAAAAATTCCAATTGCCAATTGGATTGATATATGACAGCTGTCACAATACAACCTAACAATTGTTTGAATGTAGTTAAAGATGGCTAAGCGCTACTAGAGCCATCTTACAAGAAACAAACAAACATGCTCTGCTGGTGCGGCTCAGTGGGTGGAGTGCCGGTCAGGGCCAGATCCCCCGTGGAGGGGCACGCGAAGGGCAACCACACGTTGATGTTTCTCTTCCTCTCTTCCCTTCTGCCTATAAACAAACAAACAAACAAATAAATCTTTTTAAAGATACTTTATAAAACAAGCAAATTTCTGGCCAACCCAATAATATGTAGTAGAGAAACAGTGAGTGTATGGGAGTCATGCTTATTTGTAACTTGGGATTTGTTAGCAGCATTCAAGACATTTTCGTTTTATATTTTCCTTCTAGTGTGTCTCCGCAGCAGCAGATATATTTGTAATGAGCTTGAGTTAAAGTGTGGGGTGTGGAGAGATGTTGGTCTGTACGTCTGGGACTTGAGTGGTGGTTTAATAGGGAAAATGGGTTATAAAGTAATTGTTCAGTTATCTGTCATTATTTGTTATAGAAATTTTAGGTAGATAAGGAAAAATAGAAATTTAAAATTACAAAATTAACCTAACCCACTATCCATGATAGTCATATTTTAACATTTGGTGTATGATTTTCTGGACCTTTTCTATATGTATGAATACATGTGAATTTATAAATAAGTAATTTTCAAAAATATAGTGCTATATAATTTTTTTTTTGCCTTTTCCAACAACTTATTGTAACATCCACCTATAAATAAATATACCTAAAAATAATGGTTATATACTACTTCAGGGTGTCCAACCTCTAGCCCGCGGGCCACATGTGGCCCAGGATAGCTATGAATGTGGCCCAACACGATATCGTAAATTTACTTAAAACATTATGAGATTTTTTCTGTGAGCACGTGTTGCTATATATTTAATGTGTGGCCCAAGACAACTCTTCTCCCAGTGTGGCCCAGAGACACAAAAGGTGGGACATCCCTGGATTCCATTTTATGATTACACAACAATTTAGGTCACCAGTTACCTATTGTTCATTTAGATTCTTTTCCAATTATGTTATCTATTCAGTTATAGTTATTATATACAGTGTTGCATTAGATATCTTTGTATACACGTCTTTGTCCACTTGACTGTTTCCTTAGGATAAATTCCCACTTTCAGGTCATTTTGAACATTTTATTTTTTAAGGCTTTTTGCTATGTATAGCCAAATTGCCCTTTAAGAATGGAGGGAAGAACCTCAAGTAAAACGTATACATATTCTTAAAAGATTAGAAGCCTGCATGCAAAGGAGTTTTTATACCTAAAATATTTTTGCCAGTTTGAAATCACTCCATAGAGAAATGATTTGGGTTCCAAGTTTCGTAACCATTCTTGTAGTTTTTCTGCCAGAACTACTTCTCTTGTTTTGTTTTGTTTTGTTTTGTTTTTTTGATATTTACCTAACTGCAAAAACTCATCTCACATTTCATGGTATGGTGTTGGGGATCAGGCCAGATCATTCATAATTTTAAACTTTAGAGTTGTTTTTTTAAAGATACGCTTATTCTGCTGTAAGTAAGTACAATCCCAGAATTAAGTGATAATTTTTCTGTTTTTCCTCATTTAGGTTTCAACTTTCTGTGCTGTGGGGTCAAGAGTCAGAGAGGTAGATCTGATGCGAATCTGTACTGAAGAAGCATGAGCTTGCAGTAACTAGCAGCCAACTCGTCTTCCCCATAACAATTGCAGATTTTTTGTAGTAGTAGTAGCGCATGGTCTTCTTCCGAGAAGGCTGTGGATCTCTTAAAAACATAATTTACTCAAGCTCCCATTTCCCTTTGTCCTTTCCAAAAAAGATGCTATCTTAACATAGAAATCTTTCTCCCAATTTCATGGTATAATATGAATCAGTCAACTCCCTAACTTTTTGTCTTCCCATAACTTCATTTTCTTTTGTTTTAGTAAATGAGTCTCAATTCTTTTCCCGCTCTGCTTTACCTCCTATTTCCCCTGACCCTTCCCATCTTGTACATAGAGTTTCATAATTCACAATGATAATAGCTTATATTTATAGAGTATATATTATATGTTAAGTACCATACATGACTTATTTAATTTTCATAACACTCCTATGAGATGCATGTTATTATTTCTCCACTTTATAGATAAAGTAACCAAGGCCTTGAGAGTTTTAATAAAACTTGTCCAAGGTTACCCAGTGAGTAAATGGTGGATCTCATATTCAAACCTAACAAACCTAGGCGTCCTGATTTCAGAGCTCACATTCCTACCCACTATGCCTTATTGCTCCCTTGCTTATCTGAAAGTCTGTGTGCGAACTAACTTGACTTGAAACCAGATTAAGAATGTATTGTTGAATGGGTACTGACTGAACCACAGTAGTCCTCAGTGAAGGAGAGAATAATCTAGAAGGGAACTTAACCATTCTGACTTTAGCTCTCCTTCAAAAAGCAACAAAATTCTGACCTCCTATTGCCATAGTATGTGGAGTTACTGATTATTCTTTCAGAAAATATTTTGCAAGTTAATGTGGATTTATGCCAAGGACTGGTAACTGATTCTCAAGTAAATTCCAAGATCCCTGAAACAAAAGTTGGCCTACCAGATGCCCTCTTTTTGTCATTGCAAATTCAGTAGTCATAAGCCTAATGCTTTTAATCAGAGCAAGTCATGGTTCTTCATACACCAGAAGGAAAACTAATCTGAGATGAAAGGAGCTCTTTTTTCCCCCGTTAAAGTTGCCGAGGTCCTACCACAAAGACAAAACGGTACTTTCTGCTACTAGTGAGGAGTGTAATATCTGTGAAACTGAAACTGCTCTTTCAGGTATCAGAACCTGAAAGACAGTTTCTGCTCCTCTAGAATACTGACATCCTGTGGTACAGAACAAGGATAATCTTACTAAAAGAAGTGAGATCTACTATTTTTGCCATGGCATTAATGGCTGTTGTCAGAGGAACAGTGGTGTTGTCACCAACACTGTTCCAACTTGAGAGGGATTGGAGGAAGACTCTGCTCTTAACCCTCTGTCAGTGAATGTGAAAAATAGATTTCTTTGCCCCAAGGGAAGGGAGTATATCTCAAGGGAAGAAAATAGATGTTCATATTGTCCATTAGCAATTTTGAGATTGATTTAATTTGTTAGAGTATTCTAGTTCCCTTGGTGCTTTCTTTCTTGTCCCTCCTAGGCGCCAGTTCACCAGGAAATGAAAACAAAAGATTTGGAAGAAAAAGATTTGAATTGCGTTTGAGGAATGTAGATTTCAATTCTGGCTCTCTTACCAGCTTTTCTCTCTGATTTTGGCACATCGTTATGCTCTGTGCTTTTATTTATAAAAAAACAGGATTAGACTAAAAATCATAAAGGCCCTTTCTGAATTTCTTGATAATTTCAGATTTTTTTCATAATACACATAGTTGTTGAAAATGAGCCAGTAGCTTCACTTGTGGCTGAAAGAGCTAAATTCTCAACTTCTGTTCTATTTAAAAATCAACTTTCTTTAGCAACTGTAGATTTGAGCCAGACTGAGCATCTCCAAGCCACAATAGAAAAAATTCTCAGAGTACACCCTTGGTTCTCTAGGTCTTTTACATTTTCTTCTTTATGCAGAGGAACTAGGGCTCCAGATTACCTTGGTTGGCTCTATACCATCTACTGACCCACTCAAAAATAAGTTACTTGAACCATTATTTTTTCTGATGCAGCCTGTTTGTCAGGGCTTTATTTTTTTGCTTCTAGTAGAGCAGTACTAGCTAGTTGTTCACAGTGTTTCTTGGTTCCGGGCCTGTTAATAAGTAGGGGTCCCACAGTCATGAAGGAAGTAAACTATGGGCATGAATGGGGAATTTTGTATAATACAAAAGAAACAGTTTCTCTATTACAACTTCATCCTGGATGCTTTACTTTTACCAGAGAAAACCTTTCAAAAAGAAGCCAGCTCAGATAAAAAAGCTTGATTACTAGACATGCTTTTTTTTTTTCCTTCGGTGATATTTTTTCCCTAACTTTTAATTATAAATTTTTTCAGACATACATAAAATATAAGAAATAGTGTAATGAACCTTCATTACCATCAGCTAGCTTCAGCAGCAGCATTTTGCCAATCTTGTTGCATCTATTATTCTCCATCCCCCCCACCCTCACTCCCTGGAATATATTAAAGCAAACCTAGTCTTCATGTGATTTTAGCCATAAATGCTTCAGAAAGTATTTCTACAATTGGGGACTCTATTTAGAGGGGAGAGGGAGTCGTAACATTACCGCAGTACAACTGTCACATCTACAAAATTAACAAAGGTTCTTTTAATTTCTTCTCTCAAGGCCTCTGTCTCAGAAATATTTTTAGCTTCTTTTCTTTTTTTAAATTTTTAAAAGATTTTATTTATTTATTTTTAGAGAGGGGAGAAGGGAGGGAGAAAGAGAGGAAGAGAAACACCAATGTGTGGTTGCCTCTCGCATGTCCCGCACTGGGGACCTGGCCTGCAACCCAGGCAGGTGCCCTGACTGGGATTCAAACCAGCGACCCTTTGGGTTCGAAGGCTGACACTCAGTCCACTGAGCTATGCCAGTCAAGGCTTTTCTTTCCTTTTTTTTTTAAATCCTCACCTGAGGACATGCTTATTGATTTTAGAAAGCAAGGGAGGTCGAGAAAGGAAGAGAGAAACATACATGAGACAGAAACATTGATCCCTTGTTGCCTCTCGTACGTGCCCCTATTAGGGCCGAACCTGCAACCAAGACATGTCCCCTGATGGGGGATCGTACCCCAAGACTTAAGTTTCCCGGACCATGCTCCAACCAACTGAGCTACCCCGGCCAGGATGCTAATTAGAATCTAATGAAGGTCTAGGTAATTGAACATTAAACCTTGCTGTGGACTCAACTTTGCTCTTGCATTAGAAATCACATATGACAACATTTGCACAGCACTTTGTAGTCCTTAAAGTACTTTGAATTGAGCTTATCTCATCTAATCATTATATAACCTAATACAGGTTTCTTTTCTCTTAGTTGAATACAGAAAACAATTTGCCTGATACACAGTAACAGGGATTTGAACCCTGGTCTTCTGATTTTTAAATAGCTCAGCATGTTGACTTGTTCTTGTCTGAAAGGTTGTAAGATATAAAAGAGTTGACTATTTTTTTTTTTGTTGGTTGACTCCTTAAATTTTGCAGTAAGTCAGTAGCAGTTTTAATTATAAATCTGAGTCGTTCAGCTTTAGCTTAGGGTTCCAGTCCTCATTTGCCTAGTCTTCTACCCTGCTGAAGTCAACTTTATTGAAGATGAAGCATCCTATCAAAGATGTAGATTATTGGGCTCTGCTCTTTTTCCAGTTTTCTGGGTTATTTTATGCAGCATGTCCTCTATTTCCCTTTCTTCCTTTTTGGGAGGAGAAATGAAAACCATCTTGTTCCCCGTTTTTTACCACCCTGACTTACCATAAGGAAGAAAATTTTGCTGCTCTGCTTACGGGTACCAGAAGTACTTGGTTTGTGACCTTTGTACTACTAAGTGCTATTCTAGTCTCTCATCCAAGCCCAGCTATATTCCGAAATTCTCAGGGCACTTGACCATCTGTCTTTAACAGTTACAATTGGGCTTTACCTGATTGCCCTTAATCCCATGTGTCTTTGTTGCTGCCTCACCGTTAATCTGTGTAAATGGACTGCAGTTTCCTACTTAGGTATTAACTTATGTTATTGAATATTCATCCCGTTTGGACTCCTTTTTAATTTCCTTTAATATGGCTAATCTTTATTCCTTTCAAATTCTTTAGAGCTAGATTGAAGTGATATTTCAGTAGTCTTTGAAGATAAAGGCCAACATTCTCCAACATGAAAAGGAAAGGAAGGTCGGCTTCCTGAGTGATCACGTGTCTCTGATGTGATCATGGATAAAGGTTACGGGGATGGTAAACCCTTAAGAATTGACTTAACCTTTCAGAGTGGATTTTTCAGAGTGGATAGATAAAGTCTTTTAGTCATTTTCTAAACATCATTATTCTTGAAATTTTTCCTAAATTTAAATGGATAAAAGTCATAAATAATGAGATTTAACTACACACTTATCTTACATATCCACCCTGATTAAATATTTAGTAAGTCAAACTTTAGTAAGTAAATGCCAGCCGAGTTCCTGTTGAGTTTGCAGCAGAAATCAAGATGAGGCTGCAGGGATGCAGAATCAGCTTCTGCTTGCACTGAATGCTTTTTCCGTATTTTGACATTGCATTTTTTTTATTCTTAGCCTCTTTCTTCATCTCCATGGATCAACTCTTTTCCGTTTTTTCAAATACCATTAATGGAGGAGTGAAACACCATAGATAAGCTCTAAAAGTTCTTACTCTTTTAGTTCTACAGGCAAAATTACTAACCAAGCCCCAAACTTTCCAGTTAGTCTTGGGTTTCTTATGCCCTTTCTCTTTCAGCCGTTGTATCAGAGACCTTCTGACTCTGATGGGTAAATATATCAAGAACAGATCTATTTCCCAGAGAAAATATGAACACTGGAATAAGAAAAGGGACTAGAACAAGAAGGGAATGTGCTTAAGGATTCTGTGAATATGAGGGAGGAAGGGGAAGGGACATTTAAGATCTCTATCTGAAGGATATCACGGAGCAAGAGGCTCGGTTTGACTCACCCCTTGATTGTTTCAGTGTGCAGGATAGAGATGTTTGAGAGTGTGTGTACACACTTAGGATTGTGTTTTTGTTTATTTTTTAACAGCATGTGGAGCCAAGAGATCCATGGCATCTGAGGTAAGTTATTGATACAGTGGTTCTAAAACTTTAATTCTGGAATAGAAGGGTACCTATTTATGACATCTTTATTTTCCCCCCACTTGAGTCTTGGGAGCTAGACAGGGTTCTTACATCTGTTTGGTAAGCTAGAAGTTACACAACTCTACTATTGCAGTTGACTATGGGTATTACTTTAGTACATAGTACATTTTTAATGTACTAAAGAGTAAATAATGTCCCTAAGTGTCCTGTGTAGGTATTCTTATTTAATCTCACAAACAGATGAAGAAAGTTAGGATTAGAGGCTTTATAATTTGCCCAAAGTCACATAGTTAATAAGTGGGATTGATAAGTGTGGATTCAAACCCAGACCATCCAATAGTAAAGCCCACTCTCTTGTTTTGCTGTTACTGCCTCTGGTTCCACAGCTTCAGTGAATTTGAATAACTTCTTATAACCATACAGAAGCTAATGTCCTAAGTTTTTCTTTTTTGTGCAGAATATTTTCCATTTGCTTAAGTTTCTTCCCATGGAGTATTTACCAGCCCTCTTCTTACTTCTTTCCTTTCGCCTGGGTTTTATGACAGGGTCTTGGAATGTGGGCCCTTTTGTCTTGGGATTTTAGGCTTTTCTCATTTTTAAAAAAAAATTGATTCATTTTTTAGAGAGAGGATGGGAGAGAGAAAGAGGGAAACATCAGTATGTGGTTGCCTCCTGCATGCTCCCTCCTGGAGACCCAGCCCACAGCCCAGGCATGTGCCCTGACTGGGAATCGAACCAGCAACCCCTTTGGTTTGCAGGCTGGTGCTCAATCCACTGAGCCACACCAGCTGGGACGAGGCTTTTCTCATTTTTAAAAAGTACCTTCCAGGATCTGTGAGGTTATATACAGAGTGTTTTCTGGCACTAAGGACCTTAGTATAATATCAGGTTGTAAGATCGTGACATCCTATTTTCACTAGTCTTTTTGCCTTCTGGCTCATTAACTTAATGACTATTGACATCATGAAGAATACTTCCTGCCTGTTGTGCTGGCATTTTGGCTGTGGGGAATAGCCTTCTAGGCTCTGCTCTACTGATTTTACTTCCTTATTTCAGGGCTCGATATATGGGTGGAAAACAAAGCCACATCGTGTTCTCAGGAATCTCTTCAAGGCACTGAGGCCCCTACCCTGTCTCAGAGGAGTCATCTTATTGCCTCAGCCTTTTAATTCCTGAGTTCACAGTACTGGCATTTGTCAGTGATGAGATCATTTCTCCAGGTGAATTCAGTTTAAGCAGTTAGTATTCAGATTGAGTTGAGGGTTAGAAGGGTAGTAATTTCTGAAAGGAAGCTGGTGAAAAAAGAAGGGATCAGTGGAACTCTACTTGTAACCTGTCTTGCTGTTGTGTACTTGTACCTGTTTCTACTTTAATGAAACTCAAAATTTACTTTCTATGTCAGAATTCTGAGGACCAAAGATGACATAGGCATCCCTTGGAGTTCTCTTCTATGTTCTTTCAGCCAGTTAATTCACTGGGAAACAACACTATAGCTGTGTGTTTTCATGGGGTGGGTCTTCTGAAGGTTTTATAAATGTTCATAACCTGAAAAGGGTGTGTTGAGTGTTTTGGTTTGTTTTGTTTTGATGTACCATCATGGTAGCTGTTTTGCATATTACGTGGGAATTATATATTAATCTTGACTCTTCTTTTTCTAGGTGCCTTATGCCTCTGGCATGCCCATCAAGAAAATAGGCCACAGGAGTGTTGATTCCTCAGGGGAGACAACATATAAAAAGGTGTGTTTAGGTAGAACTCTTTCATCTTACTCAAGGAAGGGGTAGTTCTGTCCCCTTGATATTACTGTCCATATTCTATCCTGTTTCTTGGTATCCTAATCCTTTGCACAGTAGCTATCGTACAACTTGGACTTTATTTTTTTTTTAAGATTTTATTTATTTACTTTTAGAGAGAGGGAAAGGGAGGGAGAAAAACATCAGTGTGCAAGAGAAACTCAGATTGCTTGTCTCTTGCTCACCCCCAACTGGGGGCCTGGCCCACAACCCAGGCATGTGCCCTGACTGGGAGTTAACTTGGCAACCTCTTGGTTCTGAGCCACACCAGCTGGGGCAGGGCACAACTTGGACTTTATTTATTTTTAAAAAGATTTTATTCATTTTTATAGACAGAGGGGAAGGGAGGGAGAAAGAGAGGGAGAGAAACATCAACATGTGGTTGCCTCTCACGCACCCCCTTACTGGTGCCTGGCCCATAATGTGCCCTGGCTGGGAATTGAACCAGCGACCCTTTGGTTTGCAGGCCTGAGCTCAATCCACTGAGCTACACCAGCTAGACACAATTTGGACTTTAGAGTTTACTTCACAAAGGGTGAAGTGAGTTATCTCTCATCTGTATATGTGTGATTAAATGTGAATATGTTCTTAATGGATAAATCTGGTGTTGGATGGTGTTTCACTGAGCTGAAGAAATTGGGTTTCCCTGTTAGATATAAACATGTAACAAGCCCTCAAGGCCATTCTTCCCTTGCTTCAGGGAATCGCATCTCTTGAAGTCTTCCTATCTTTCCTCCCGTGCCGAATGTGCATTAAAATCAAGGCCATGTCTCACCCAGCCTGGTGATACAGAGATAGACAGCAGGTTGAGTGTTTTTCTTTCTTTGTGAGTTTTTAAAAAAAATTTTTATTTTAAGAATGTAGTTTCAGCTGGTGAATAGGGCCTAGAACAGCTGCTTTTTGAGCTTTCTAATGGATTTGAAAGATAGTAGTAATAGCCAAGATCAGAAAATTGAACTGATAAAGGGAAAACAGGAAGAGAAAAGCATCCTGGGGTGATCTTGATTCTTCATATCTGGACTAATTTGGATATGCTTCTTAAGGGACAGGTGCTCCTATTTACCACCTGTAGCTTGTCTAATATAGGGCATGCACATTTCTTGGAGTCATATTTCTGGCCCATGTAAATTTTTCTAGTATCTGTTCTCTCCCTTTATTGCATTGTCCCAAGTAATGCATTCTCATTCTCAGACAGAGTCCTAACTCTCCCTAGGAATGGGCTCTGAGGCCCATGTCCATTCAACAGACACTGAGCTCTTGTTACGTGCTGAACGTTGAGACAGAAAGTTGAGTTTCTAGTCTAAGTGGAGAGGCAAACACTTATACTTTAATGCCCAGTGAGGACTAGGTAGACATATATGTAAAATGTGGTGAGAGTTAGGGATGAGGAAAATAATGCAGAACAAACTAATAGAACTTTCCACAGTGATTGAAATTTATTATATGTATTATCCAAAATGGTAGCCACTAGTGAATATGTGGCTACTAGGACTGAAGAAGTGAACATTTTTTTTTAAGATTTTATTTTATTTTATTTTTAGAGAAAGAGGAAGTGAAGGAGAAAGAGAGGGCAAGAAACATCAATGTATGGTTTCCTCTTGCACGCCCCCTGCTGGGGACCTGGCATGTGCCCTGACTGGGAATCGAACCACTGACCTTTTGTTTTGTAGGCCTACACTCCATCCACTGAGCTACACTAGCCAGGACAGTGAACTTTTTTAAATTATTTATTTATTTTTTTGATTTTTAGGGGGAACAGGGGAGGGAAAAAGGGAGAGAAACCTCAGTTGGTTGCATCTCACACGTGTCCAGATCGGGAACCAAACCCACAACCCAGGCATGTCCCCCGACGGGAAAATGAATCAGTGGCTTTTGGTTTACAGGTCGATGCTCCAACCAGCTGAGCCACACCAGCCAGGGCGAAGAAGTAAATTTTTAATTTAATTTTAGTTAACTTAAAATTAAATAGCCATATATGCCCTAGTGCTGCTGTATTGTGCAGCACATAACTAGGCAATGTGATATTTTTCCATATGGGATTAGAATTCTAGATTTTAAGAGTTTTGATCACAGTGTGATAAATTCTGAGAGAAGTATTTAGATTTAGAATTATCTGAGTCTTCAGGCTTTTTCAGTTAGGAACTTTTCCCCCATTCCATTGTCTTTAAAACACCAGTCAGGCCCTGCCTTAGAGGACTGAAGTTCTATAACTGGGTAGATACTCAGATTATCACTTAATTTTAATTACATTCTTTATCAGCTGAATAAAGTTTTTGGAGTGCCTCAGATACTCGGGGGAAGGAGCTTTTGGAATGAGACCTAAGATTGTTCTCTCAATACAGTGTATCTTCTAAATGTAGATGTGGATAGGAGGGAACACCTTGCCTAGCTGAGACTGGCTGGGGCAGTCCCACCATTGCTACTCTGTATCTTCAGGTCCTTTCATTCTGTGTCAGGCCAGACTGCAGTGGAAAGCATCAGGGTGGGGAAGCTGGACTAGTCTGAACTACTAGAAGGACAGTTGTTTTCAAGTGCTCCTTCTGGCTCTTCCCTCCTGAGTTTTTACTGCTGTGATCAGATTTATTTATTGTTATTTTTTAATTGATTTTAGAGAGAGAGAAACATTGATTTGTTGGTCCATTTGTCTTCTGCATTCATTGGTTGATTCTTGTTTGTGCCCTGACCGGATATTGAACCTGCAACCGTGGTGTATCAGGATGATGCTCTCACCATCTGAGCTACCAGGCCAGGGCCTGATCAGATTTAATACTAGAAACTTTCCTCTATTTCCTTTTTGTTTTCAGACAACCTCATCAGCCTTGAAAGGTGCCATCCAGTTAGGCATTACTCACACTGTGGGGAGCCTGAGTACCAAACCGGAGCGGGATGTCCTCATGCAAGACTTTTACGTGGTGGAAAGTATCTTCTTCCCCAGGTACAGAGGTTAATGTTCAGGATAATGTCCTGGAAAGTGTGGCTTTTTCATGTCAAACTCAGGGCAGTTTTAGGGGTTCGGGTCTAATTTAGGCATGTGTCCAGTTTTTAACCAGGGCGATGTGGGACTCTAGAATATGGAGAGCAGCTTCTGTCCTCCGTCTGTTTCTGTGAGCCTCTAGCCTATAGAGTGAGCCCTAGAAAACAATGCCATGCATTTGGGTAGGAGGCAGTGTTCCCTGTATTCGTGTCTTAATCCCCATGTTGTGCTTTTTGTCCCACTAAGTAACTAACTCATCTAATTCCTCTGGTTCTCTCAGGAGTGATGTATTGACCTATCTGTGGGTGACTCCCAAGGTGGACGGGGCCCTGGGTGATAGGGAGTGGTTACTTACGGCTTCTATTTAACTCCACAGTGAGGGAAGCAACCTGACCCCTGCTCATCACTACAATGACTTTCGGTTCAAGACCTATGCACCTGTTGCCTTCCGCTACTTTCGGGAATTATTTGGTATCCGGCCTGATGATTATTTGGTAAGCTTCTGCATTCTATGACCCTGTGATTCCGGTATCAGAGGAATACTTCCAAAGGAAAACCCTCCCTCTCCATAGCCTTATTCTAGTTTTGTTTTGAAACAGAATTGCATCTGTAGTTGATTTCTGGTTGGGTAGGTCCTGGTATTTATAAACTTCTTGTTCTCTTCTTTCTGGGCCCCAGTATTCCCTCTGCAGTGAGCCGCTGATTGAACTCTGCAGCTCTGGGGCTAGTGGTTCCCTCTTCTATGTGTCCAGCGATGACGAATTCATCATTAAAACAGTCCAGCATAAAGAGGCGGAGTTTCTGCAGAAGCTGCTTCCAGGATACTATATGGTGAGGGGGAGAGGAACGCCTGCTGTCTGTGTGGCCCGCTCTACTGCTGGACAAGGCTGGGGAGGCTGTCCTCAGCGGGGACAAAACAGTGTCAGGGCTTCTGTCTTAAGAGTATAGTTCATTTTTGCGCTTTTTACCCCATCTCTTTTGCCTCTCTGTGGCTAAAAGGGGTTTTGTTTATGTATTCTATTTTAAGTGTTATTTGGCCTAGACTGTCCTACCCAAAGGCCAGATTAAATGATAATTTTGTTTTCTATTCTTAGTTCAGCTCCACACTGAGGTAGGAGGTTGGTTACTTCTCTTGATAATACTCTATCCAATCTTATTCTGACTGATCCGCTCTTCGAGGTTCTGGAGAAGTTAGGGGAACTCTCCTTTGCCTCCCATTTTACCCAAGAATACCCTATACCAAGGCCTAAGAGTTAAGACTTTTTCAACTCCTCTTAAAACTCTAAAAGAGTATATCCATCAAACGTTCAGTATCCTGACTGATTACTCTATTGGAGGGTCTATGGCTCAGCTTGGTGATGATCCCATCATTAGATGCGTTGGGGAATTTTAAACAAATACAGTATGTGATGTGGGCTTATGAACAGACAGAATATACCTGAATTTCAACTAACAAATGAAGGAAGGTGGGTGGCAGCTTTTGCTCTTGAATTTCACTGAAAATCAGCTAACTTGCTCTCCTACTTTTTGTTTTCATGCCCTTAGAACCTCAACCAGAACCCTCGAACTTTGCTGCCTAAATTCTATGGACTGTACTGTGTGCAGGCAGGTGGTAAGAACATTCGGATTGTAGTAATGAACAATCTCTTACCTCGTTCGGTCAAGATGCATATCAAATATGACCTCAAGGGCTCAACCTACAAGCGGCGGGCTTCCCAGAAAGAGCGAGAGAAGCCTCTCCCCACCTTTAAAGACCTGGACTTCTTACAAGACATTCCTGATGGTCTCTTTTTGGATGCTGATATGTACAATGCTCTGTGTAAGACCCTGCAGCGTGACTGTTTGGTGAGTTTGTCAGAATTCCTTCTCTCATAGACACCAAAAATCTGTCACCAAACAGCTTGGTGGTTCTTAGGCATCACATTTGTAGGAGGTAGTAGGACTCTGTTCCTTCACTTCATGTGTCACAGACTTCGTTTGAAATAGTTTTTACGTTAGATCATTGTTACACCATTACGTTTTCGCTTCCTCTGTTTCCCCTCCCCCACCCCCCAGCTTTATTTCCTTCTCTGCCTACCCTGGGCCTCGGAGTCATACATTCTTTTTATTTTCATGGCCACGCCATCACTCCTCAGGCATCAGTCCTGAAAATCATGCAGCTGCATGTACTGGCATCTCTCAGACATGTGAAAGCCATCTCCACCTGGGTCCTTAGTTTCCCTCATCTTCCCATTTTCTGCTTCTCTTCACAGAGATTTCAGATTATTGAAATCATCTGAAGAGAGTGCGCTTCAAACCACTTTTTTTTAAATTAAATTTTTTTTAAATGTTAAATTTATTGGTGTAATATTGCTTAACATTATATAAATTTCAGATGTATAACTTAATAATTGACACCTGTACAGTCTATTATGTGCTCACCACTGAAGTCTAGTCTCCTTTCATCACCATGTATCTGATGCCCTTTACCCTCTTTGTTCTGTTCTCCACCCTGCCTTTCCCTCGTAACCACCGTTCTGTTTCCTGTATATATGAGTGCGTTTTTGTTTCTTTGAATGTTTGTTTTGTCAAACCATTTTCCAACTCCCATTCACAGCCTTGTTTCTCAACAGACTACCTCAGCTTTCTGTCCTGTGCTATCTCTTTGTCCTGCCCGATTACCAGTTTATAAACATTTCTACACTCAGCCATCCTTAATCTCCTTTCATCGCAACTTGGTGGCTTATTCCAGGTCAGTCCCTTTTGTCCTCTAGATCCATTTCCTTCTATTTTTTTAAAGTATATTTTATTGATTATGCTATTACAGTTTTCCCTCTTTATCTTCCCTCCGCCCTGTACCCCTCAACCCTCCGGCCTTCCTCCCCCCTTAGTTCCTGTCCATGGGTTGTACATATAAGTTCTTTGAGTTCTCTGTTTTCTATCCCGTTTTGGACTTCTCCCCGTCTATTTTATGCCTACCAGTTATGCCGCTTCTTCCCTGTACCTTTCCCCCCCATTCCTCCCTTCCTCCTCCCACTGACAACCCTCCGTGTGATCTCCATTTCTTTGATTCTGTTCCTGTTCTAGTTGTTAGCTTAGTTTTTGTTATCGTTGCTTTTCTTTTCTTTTAGGTTCATTTGTTGATAGTTGTGAGTTTGTTGTCATTTTACTGTTCATATTTTTTATCATCTTCTTAAATAAGTCCCTTTAACATTTCATATAATAATGGCTTGGTGATGATGAACTCCTTTAACTTGACCTTATCTGGGAAGCACTTTATCTGCCCTTTCATTCTAAATGAAAGCTTTGCTGGATAGAGTAATCTTGGATGTAGGTCCTTGCCTTTCTTGACTTGGAATACTTCTTTCCAGCCCTTCTTGCCTGTAAGGTTTCTTTTGAGAAATCAGCTAATCATCTTATGAAAACTCCTTTGTAGGTAACTGTCTCCTTTTCTCTTGCTGCTTTTGAGATTCTCTCTTTATCTTTAATCTTGGGTAACTTAATGATGATGTGCCTTGGTGTGTTCCTTTTTGGGTCCAGTTTCTTTGGGACTCTCTGGGCTTCCTGGACTTCCTGGAAGTCTATTTCCTTTGCCAGATTGGAGAAGTTTTCCTTCATTATTTGTTCAAATAAGTTTTCAATTTCTTGTTGTTGTTCTTTTCCTTCTGGCACCCCTATGATTCGGATGTTGGAACGTTTCAAGTTGTCCCAGAGGTTCCTCGGTCTCTTCATTGTTTTGGATTCTTGTTTTTTCATTCTGTTCTGGTTGGATGTTTATTTCTTCCTTTTGTTCCAAATCGTTGCCTTGAGTTCTGGTTTCCTTCCTATCACTGTTGGTTTCCTGAATATTTTGCTTTATTTCATTTTGGGTATCTTTCATTTGTCATCTTCATCTCTTACTCCACCCACCTAGCAAAATGGTTGAGCTGTAGCACCAAAGTGAGTTCCTGGAATTGGTGGGAGTAAACCCTTTCCCACCTGTTCTGAGGTGGAAACAGTGTTGAAAACTATAGGATATGGTCCAGGTTCCATAATATGACATAATCAGACCTGTCATTGTCTTGTCCCTACCATCCTCTCCAATTTGCCTCACCTAGCCTTTGCATTTTATGTTCTAGCAAGACCAAATTATACCTCCCTACACATGTAATGTGCTGTTTCATACCTCCAGGCCTTGCAATATTCTTTTCCTTTCTCATTTATTCTTTACAAGTGTATATATCACTTCTTGACACCACCCCCCGTACTGCCCCTCAATCAGGTAAGCATGTCTGCTGTTCTACACATTAGACTGTGTTGTATTTATTTTTACATTTGTTTCTCTTCCTAAATTATAGTATCCTAGAGGACACTCTTAAGTATCTTTGTATCCTTCATAAGCAGGCACAGCACCTCCAGATGGTAGGTGTTCAGTAAACATTGACCTGAATTGAAGCTTGTCATGTAAGGTCCTGCAGCAGATCTGCTCTGTCACAAAGTGTGCTCTTACCAGGCCCTCCTTATGAATGCTTTACAGCATGAATATGTACTTTTTATACTTTTGAGAATATAATGCTGTTTTTGTGAAGAGATAAAAGAAAAGATCAAAGAGCATCTTGTTTGTTGCTTAATTTGTGTTTACTCAAAGGATAGAATGCTGAGGGGATACAAATGAAGAGCAACCAAAGGAGGGTGATAATGCTCTTCTCCAAGGGAGGAGAGCAAAGGCTAATTTTATGGTTAGCCCTGGAGGTTTACTATCCTCTAGAATAATTGGATCAGGAAAACTGAGATCCTGGAAAAAAGTCCTCATACCTCTTCAAGGCTCAAATCATGTTTTTCCTTCCATTAGGTGTTGCAGAGCTTCAAGATAATGGACTATAGCCTCCTGGTGTCAATCCATAACATAGATCACGCGCAGCGAGAGCCCTTGGGCAATGAAGCACAATACTCAGCGGACACTCGCAAACCAGCCCCCCAAAAGGCTCTCTATTCCACAGCCATGGAATCTATCCAGGGCGAGGCTCGGCGAGGTGGCACCATGGAGACTGAAGACCAGTGAGTGGGCTCAGAGGCACCAGGAAGGAGAGCATTTCTTTTTGAGGAAGGGATGTAGCTTCTAGGAAGGAGTAGCCTTGATTCAGCAGTGAAGTCAGCAGCGTTAACACTTACAGACTATAGAACGAACTTTCTTAGGAATATATAAGGATGAACAAAAGAGTAGTAGAGGCTTAGATACCTGAAACAGACTGACAGCTGCCAGAAAGGAGAGGCAGGACTGGGTGAACGGTGGAGAGAAGATTAACCAAAGAATGTTTATGCACAATCTATGGATACAAACAATGATATAGGAATTGACTTAGGGAGGGGAGGGTGCAGGAAGGGAGAAAAAGCGGGAACAACTGTAATAGAATAAACAATAAAAATCATAAATTAAAAAATACATATACGCAAGGAAAGAAAGATGTCTTAAATTTGGGATTCGTAGTACAACTGGGAAGGGGAGCTATTCAAAAATAAAAGACTTTTTTTTAAGTTTACTCAAAGTCTTAGACACATGACTGCAAATTATATTAGAATTTCATCAAAACCAATTTATTACAGACTTTTATGCATCTTTCTTACCATAAATGGATCCAGCAGGATGTGTAGTTACTGAAGAACCATAAATGTTCTTTAGTTGGTTTCTTTTTTTTTTTAAGACAATTTTTTTTATTTTTATTTGTATTTGATTTTAGAAAGAGGGGAAAGGAGGGAGAAAGAGGGAGGGAAACATCAGTGTGAGAGAGAAACATCAGTTGGCTGCCTTCGGCAAGTGCCCTGCAACCCAGGCATGACCTTAACCAGGAATCAAACCAGCGACTTCTCAGTTTATGGGATGATGCCTAATGAACTGAGCCACACTGGCCAGGGCTCATTTTTGAGGTATCCTTTAATAGGATTCAAAAAGCGTGTCCTAGATCTGGCTGGGTAGCTCAGTTGGTTAGAGTGTGGTCCTGATACACCACAGTTGCAGGTTCAGTCCCTTATCTGGGCACGTAGAAGAATTAACCAATGAATGGGTGAATAAGTGGAACATACCAGTGTTGTCTCTCTCCATCTCCCTTTTTTCCTCATCCTTTCTAAAGTCAAATAAAAATACGAAGTAGAAGAGTGTCTTAGTAGGCATAGATTTAAATGTGGAAGCAGTGGAGTTTAATGTTAATTGGGGAAACATCCCAGAATTGCTGAGTAGGGGTGCTTTTAGATTCTCCTCGGTAGAATTAGGGTGGGAGAAGCAAGCAAGTGAAGTTTGGAGAAAAAGAGATTATAATACATATTCCTGAGGGGTTGGGATCAGAGGAAGGCTCTCACTCTTCCTCAGTTTATGGAAGATAGGACAGCTACGTTTAGTTACCTGCTAGCCAAAAGATTTTCTTACTCTTTCCTTGTCTTTCCTCAGTATGGGTGGCATCCCTGCCCGGAATAGTAAAGGGGAAAGGCTGCTGCTTTATATTGGGATCATTGACATTCTGCAGTCTTACAGGTGAGAAACATGGATTCCAAATTAGGGGGCAGAGTGGATACGGATAACCACTCATTTCTCTTTTAGATGGGTTTGTCACCAAGTTCTCCCTGAAACAAGAACAGTAAGTCGTGATCTGGCTGCTCATCTCTCTGGGTTGCAAGTGGTGATTTATTTTCTTGATTTTTGCCTGTCTCCTGGCTTCCATACCCCACCACCTCCTCGAACATACCACGTACCTCTGTGGAAAGCTGAGTCACTTCTCGGAAGCATCAGGGTAGAATATACCATCTGTCTGACTCTGAAAAACCTGTGAGATGAGTCACACTCCACATTGGGATACCCCTGGAAACATGTTGCCCTTTTCCATGGAGGAGAAACAAGAGAGTCAGTGTTCTGTAAGAAGTATTAATTAGCCTGAACTAAGGCAGTGAAGTGATGGTGAGGGAAGAGCTGGAATATTGGACCCCAGTTTTGCTTCTGTAAGGTTTCAGGTACTACTGGGGACTGGACAGGGCTTGGTTTACTGTTTCAGCATGTCATCATCAGTTTTAACTCCTCTCACAGGTTTGCTCGTCTGTTCCTCCAGCTGTTCTTTTTCAATAACTGTTCTTCTCCCTGACTTGCCAGGGACGTGTAAACTACCTTTTTCTCTTGGATAATTGACCTACCTAGAAACAGCTTTGATCTCCATGCTGAGTAAGCACTACCGTGTCCGTTCTTTGGAAAGCCAGCATAACAGTGGGAGTACTTTCCCAGCCCCTCTCTTTTTAAGTTTTTCTGTTACCATTCCCTAACTCCCTTAAATAAAAAAGTATAAGGTCGTTACTTGAAAACTGTGTGAGTGCATGGCGTGCGTTTTTCTTGGCAGGTTTGTGAAGAAGTTGGAGCATTCTTGGAAAGCTCTGGTACATGATGGGGTGAGTAGTGGTCAGCCGGTGGCACTTCTTCTGCCTGCCTCACTTCTGATTTGCCCCCCCATTCTTTTCTTATCTTACTTCATTTGTGGGGTCTACACTTGTACTAGGGTCTCGGCCTGGGGAAAATGGCCCTTGGACTTAGAGGTCCTCTGATGGGACCTCCCCTGTCTCTTAACTCTGCAGTCATCTCTTCTGCTCCACAGGACACTGTATCGGTGCATCGCCCAGGCTTCTATGCGGAACGGTTCCAGCGCTTCATGTGCAGCACAGTCTTCAAGAAGATACCCTGTAAGTGGCTTCTACCAGGTGAACCCCCAATGGCTTGCTTATGCCAAGAGATGGGGGCAGGATACCTGTCAGGGAACTGCCAAAGCTGGAGGCTTCTCCTGCTCTGCCCACATCCCATGAGAGCTGCTGCCCGTCATGTCAGTCATTCTGTCTGTCCCAGTTGTTTCCACGTTGCTGCTTTCCCCCCTGGCTCTCCCTACGTATGTCATTGAGGTGAGGGGCATTTCTGGGAAATTAGTGGGACTACAAAACAATGTGGGTATAGGATCTGGGTCACAGGCTGAGATAAGCAGAGCTAGACTTTTATGGACAAGGATATTACCAGTGTTCTACTTCGCGTTTATAAATCCAGTGCCAAGGAGTTTTCAGACTAGGTTCCAATCATTGGAGAAGCGTTTACTGATTTCTGCTTAGCAAATGTTCTTACTCTCTTCCCCTCAACTTTCTTGGTTGAGAAGTGCCAATGTTGTTCTTTCCAAACCTTTCATGCTGGTGCCACTGGTAAATGCCAGCTCCTCCTTCCCATCTCCTCATCATAGGCATCCCTCAGAGAATCAGAGTGGACCTAGGCATGCCACACAGTTTTAAGAAACATGGGAAGTCCTTTCAGAGTGATGTATAAGAGGGGTGTACAGTATCATTGTAGTGCTGTGTGCATAAGTGCTGTCGGGATACAGTGTGAAAGGGTCATCTTTGTCAGATTCAGCTGAAGGAGAATATTAAAGAACAGGGAGTTGTGAAATAGAGAGCCTCTCATCCATCAGGTGGGAGCACAGCTATTGAGGTTGCTTGTAGGAGGGGGAGAGAGGAGTCTCTCCTTCCTCTAGGTTCTCCGCTTCTTTCCAAAGTGAAGTGAACTGAGATGCCCCTTCCTCTAAAACGTCGTTCATAGAGGCTGTCTGTGTTGACATTAACCCTTCTTCCTGCTTTGGAGAAAAACAACTTTGTGTTTGTGTCGGGCCGCTAGCAAGTTGCGTCTGTGTCTTGGTGATGGTTTCTGAGGTGGGTGCTAAGTAGGCTCTCTCTTTCCCTTTGAAGTGAAGCCCTCTCCTTCCAAAAAGTTTCGGTCTGGCTCATCTTTCTCTCGGCGAGGAGGCCCCAGCGGCAACTCGTGCATTACTTACCAGCCATCGGTGTCTGGGGAGCACAAGGCACAAGTGACAACAAAGGCGGAAGTGGAGCCAGGTCAGCGCCAGGGCTGGGGTTCCCATGTGATTGGGCACTCCTCCCTTCTTTCTGAGTCCCTGTTTACGTAGGACTCTGCTTCCCATTCCTGTCCAGGAAAAGCCAAGTTGCTACATATTTTTCCCTGTATTTCCCCCACCCCATTTTCTCTTCTTTTTTGTTTATTGATGTTCTTCCCCTTTCTTTTTTCCAGGCGTCCACTTCGGTCGTCCTGATGTTTTACCTCAGACTCCACCTTCGGAGAAAATCAGTGAGGTCTCGACTATTCCTGACCCCTGTTTTTCACCTGTAGTTGGAGAGACTTTGCAAATGCTATCTACAAGGTTGGTTCCTTGCCCCTCTCTCCATATAATCTTCTCATCTCTTTCTTCAGGTCCTTCGGAACCTCCATAACTCTGTTTTGTTTTGTTTTTTCCCAGAGGTCATTGTCTTTTGCTCTTCACTAGATTTTTTTCAGGTTCACCTTCCTTAGAGTTCATCTTTAGTGACTTAGAGAAGTGTGTCAACATCTCTGTACCTTTAAGAGCTGGGGAGAAGCCTTTGTGTGCAGACTTTCCTGATACTCAGTCAAAATACTCTAACTAGCCTTTCGTCTTCCTGATGAGTTAAGTGAGTTCTCAACTTGCAATGTAAGCCTGGAAAGATTCCTGGGCAGTGAAGACAACGAGCAGTCAATCTTTCAAAAGAATCTAGTGTAAAGGTTGTGTTTTAATTTTGTTAGCTGGTGTGTTAATTACCTATTACATCAAAACTTGGTGGCTTAAAATAACAAACGTATGTCATAGTTTCTATGGGTCAGGAATCTGGGTGCAGCTTAGCTATGCCTCTGGCTAAAGATCTCTCATGAAGAGGTAGTCAAGCTGTTGGCTGGGGCGAAGGTTTCATCTGAAGGCTCATTTCTAAGTTCATTTATGTGGCTTTGGGCAGGATTCAGTTCCTTGTAGGTTGCTGGACTGAGAGCCTTAGTTTCTTGCTGGCTATTGGCCTCAGTTGTTTGCCACATGGGCCTCTCCATAGGACAGCTGAGACCGCTGACTTCCTTGAGTACATGCACCGAAGCAGAAGCCACATTCTTTTTATCATCCAGTCTCAGAATTAACATCCTACCACCTGTACTGCATTCTGTTCACTAAATCTAACCCACACTCGAAAGGAAAGGCTTACCCAGGGTGTGAATACCAGGAAGATGCAGGGATCATCTTAGTGGGGGCCATCTTAGACATCGCCTGTTACAATCCATCCTCTGACCACTCGTGATTCACATCCCTCCATGTGCAAAATTCATTCCCTCTCATGGTTTCCAAAAGTTTCATCCCATTACAGTATCAGCTCAAAGTCCAGAATTTTGTCATCTAAGTTAGCCCCAGGTTTGGGTGAGCTTCCCAGGTACTGTTCCTTGAGGGCCATTCCTCCCAGTTTGTGGACCTGTGAAATTGAAGGAGAGACAAGCTATCCTCTCGCCACCTATCAGCGTACAGTGGTGAGACAGCATTTGATGACCCCTGTACAAAAAGGGGAGCGTGGGAAATCATCCATAGCTACCTAAAATACAGCAAATACTGGAGTTTCTTTGTCGTGTCTCAGAGCATGGGAATAATTCTCCACGGCTCTCGCCTCTACCCTTTGGATTCTTGGTTTTGCCTTCTGAGTCTTCCTTTTTCAAGAAAACAAGAATGCGTTTGCAGCTGAGTACTTTCCTCAGCCTGCTTCTTGCCAGTAGAATTTTGGGGATCCAGGAGTTCTTTTCATTTTGCACAGTTACTGTTCTTTCAATCTAAGCTGGTGATGTTTCTGCTGATACAGTATTCTCAAAGGTTTTGTGGGCCTCCTGTGAATCTCATTGGCATTTACTCCATTAAATAAAAGCCGCACCTACAAATACCTTCTTGATAAGCCCTATGCTTCTTAGAGATCCTATTGTTGAGAGGATCTGTGACATATACCCTTATTCTTTCTTAATGTTTTGAATTGCCTTTTCTTTATGACTGAATAGTACTCTGAAACATTAACTTGGATTTTTCTGAGGCCTTAAAAAATATTTTACAGTCATACCCTTGGTTTCATCTTTAGACTACATTTTCCTGGCATTCATGTGGTGTTTTGTTTTGTTTTGTTTTTTAAGATTTTATTTATTTACTTTTAGAGAGGGAAAGGGAGGGAGAAAGGGAGAGAAACATCAATGTGTGGTTGCCTCTAGCGCACAACCCCCTACTGGGAGCTTGGCCCACAACCCAGGCTTGTGCCCTGACCAGGAATCAAATCAGTGCCCCTTAGGCTCACAGGCCAGCGCTCAGCCCATTGAGCCACACCAGCCATGGCTGAAGCCATTCCTTAATTTTAGCATTGTTTGCTATCTGGAGAGTCTCAGGATTTTCAAAACCATCAACTCCTGGCTTTTTGTTCAATAATCCTTCTCTTAATTCATTTTTCTTCTCTCATATTTTACTATAGACATTAAGAAGAAATCAGATGGCACTTTCAGCATTTTGCTTAGAAATCTCCATAGCAAGATCACCCAGTTTATTGGGCACCTATTCTACTTTCCACGTAACTGCAGATGACACTTTGCTAACCCTTCGTTCCATTACACAACGAGGGTCCCCTTCCTTTGATTTCTAATGAGAGTTCTTTCCCTCATCCTGGACTGTGTGGCTCGGTTGGTTGGAGCATCGTCCCATACACTAAAAGGTTGGGGATTTGATACTGGTCAGGGCACACATCTGGGTTGTGGGTTCGTTTTCCTGGTTGGGACACACATGGGAGGCAACCAGTTGATGTTTCTCTTGTTAATGTTTCTCCCTTTCCCTTCTCTCTCAAATCAATAAACATATTTTTAAAAAGAGGTTTTTTTTCTAACTTTCCTTTCAGCCCTCATTAGCCAATTCCCTTAAAGTCCAAAATTCTAAAGAATATTCAGGGCACTTTTAAACTTGCATTAAAACTCTCTCAAAGCCCATTTTTTTCTTCCATAGCCACTCCCACATTTTAGATTTTTATTGTAGCGGTACTTCATTTGCGGACATATTATCTATTGTGTGACAAATTACCCTAAAATTTAGCAGCTGAAAACAATAAACAATTATTATGTCATTTTATGTGGCTTAAGAATCTAGGTGTGGCTTTGCTGGGTGCCTTTGGCTCAAAGCCTCTCAGTCAAGCTGTTAGCCAGGACAGTGGTCTCATCTGAAGGCTCACCCAGGGGAGCATCCGTTTCCAAGCTTACGTAGTTGGCAGGATTCAGTTCTTTCTAGGCTGTTGGACCAAGAGCTCATTCTCTGCTGGCTATTGGCCCATGGTACTCCCTCAGTTCCTTGTTCCATAGTCCTTTCACAGGGTGGCTCACACAGGGCAACTAGCTTCCCTCATAGCAAACAAGAGAAAGGAAAGCTATATAGTCTTTTTGTAACCTAACCTCAGAATTGACATCTCATCACCTGTACTATATTCTGTTCAGTAGAAGAAAGCCAGTAAATCCAGCCCACAGTCAAGAGAATTACACAGTGGCATGAATATCAGGCAGCAGTGATCATTGGGTGCCTGCCCTACCTGGAGATTGAAGACAGAAGAGGTACCAGGAAATAACTTCATAGTTTCAAGAAACTAAGTAGTTAATTAAAATAATGTGTTTCTCAGTCTAGTAGCTTCTTAACCTCTTCTTTCTGAATCTTGGATTGATTCTGAAATGAAATAGGGAGAAGCGGTATAAAATTAGACATGAGAGGACAGTCCTTTTTCTTCTTTATCTTCTAATTCTTCTACTTACATTTTTTTTCCTCCTGTTAGTTCAGACCTCTTGGAAAAGCTTGAAATTGAAGAGTCAGAGTTCACCCAAGTGAGTGTCTGGGATGTGGGGGAGGTAAATGCTATGAAGAGTATAAAGATGATGTACTGATGGAGTATGGAGCAAGGTGTTAATTGGCAAAGTTAGAGGGACTGGGTGCTCCTTAAATCTTGCTTTTGAAAATTTTGAAATTTTGGTGGTACCTTGTACTAGGAAATTGAGGCTGAAAAGGAAGAATACTTAACTCTGCCAGCCAGGTTGAAATGTACTTGAATTCCTCTTCTACCTCCTTACGTAATAATACTCCTCATTCTTAACTTTATACCCTTCCCCTTTCAGTGAACACAAAACCTCAGAAGATCTGGAACAAGATTCTGCCACCTCTGGGATCCCAAGACGTCAGCCCTTGCCCCATAAATGCTGAGTTTTCTTCTTGGTCATCGAGAAAGGAGTGACGTGGAGGCCAGGGAGCCCTCCAGCTCCTCTCTGAACAAGAGCCTCTCCTCCCTTCCTCGTGTGGGCATTAGCGCCTCAGACAGTCGAGGGCACCGGCGTCCTCTGCACTCCCGAGCTGGGTGGCACGAGTCTCCAGCTGGCCAGCCTTGGGTTCCACAGTTGAATTGTTTCACACCCCCCGCCCATTCTTGCTGCCGGAAATGGGGTTGCTGGACCTAGTGGTTTTCTTCCTTCTCATCTACCTGTCACCAGGAGCTGGACTCTCAGTTTCCTCAGGACAGACTGGCTGGCACATTATCCTTACCATAGCTCACTCTTTCTGGAAGAAGATCCCTGTGAACTTTGGAAAGGTTTTGGGGGGTGTGAGGGTGTTTAACCACCTTCCAACCATTTTTCCCCCTGAAAAAGGAAAAGAAAAAATAGTGCATAGCACGTAATTTTAAGCCAGACAGTTTCAGATCAAAACTCCAAAAGTGCTGGAGAGATGCTTATTCAGAGGGTTTCCTCTGAGGAGCCCTGGTGTTTGAGAAACAGAAATGTGGTGATTGCTCTGTCTGGAGCAGCTCCTCTTTAACTCCTCTCTTGATGAATTTCTTAAGGCTGAAGGAATGGAGAGAGTGGGACATGGGGTAATCTTTACCCCTTTTGTTAAAACAGTTTACCCCTTTTAAAACAGTGGCGCAGTCACAGGACTAGGAGATCAGCGCCCCTCCTAGGCATGGTCCTCCTCACCGCTGGGCCATAATGATTGTTACTGTTTTGCAATTTGAAATATATTGTGGTGGTTTTTCTAAGTATGAAGACATCAAATGAATTTTAGGTCCTTCTCCAAAGGAGATTTGTTCCTTGCTCTCCCCACCTTTTCCAACAGTGTTCTGCTGTTTGTGCAGCTGAGGTGGAGGGGGGCTACCTGTGTCTGTTCAACAGGCAGTCCATGTCTATGAGGCTTGAGAATCTCTTAAAAACTCATGGGAGCCAGCAGATTCTTACCTCGGTGAGGTCACTGCTGTGCTCCCGTCCCGCCCTCCTCTCTTCATGCAGA
This sequence comes from Macrotus californicus, assembly GCA_007922815.1. Classification (NCBI taxonomy): domain Eukaryota; kingdom Metazoa; phylum Chordata; class Mammalia; order Chiroptera; family Phyllostomidae; genus Macrotus; species Macrotus californicus. The sequence goes on along the minus strand of VMDR010001499.1, from coordinate 10,275 downwards.
GAACTTGGAAGTGGGGGCTTATATAATCCCTCTCCTCATCTCCAAGAGTTGCAGTTCTCCATCTGATCCTCCTGTTCCTGTCGGGGGGAGAAGGGAACCTGGCATCTCAGGCAGATTGTCAAATTCCCACACTATCCCCTCTTCTTCCCACCCAACCTTAGTAGGTTAGCTCACACCCCAAGTAACTGTCTATATTAGACACCCCGAGCCAAATTCTGGCTGCCTGTCTTTGCTGCCATGTTCTTTTTTACAAGAAGGAAAGAAACAATTCTTGCTATTTTTTTCATAATTTACTATTTATGATGTATTTAAGTGTTTTATTCAAGACAGAGTTATGTAGGGGGTGGGAGGGATATTTGAGGGAGGCTGGGTCTTAGGGGACGGGGAATCAACATTTTTATGAAGTGTTACTATTTGCCTCTCCTTTGTATTGTTCAGAAATGGCAAATGCAATATAAGTGATAAATAATCTGGTTTTAATGTATTAAATTTTCATCAGTTACTTAGATGTCTTGTTTCTCAGTTCTTTTTCACACACCATCTCATCTGCTCCACCACCCAGGCTCAGGTCTTGTTCACGTTGCCCTGAACGAATGCTGTGTCCTGTCCGGTTTGCCCTCGCTCCAGCTCCCGTCCAACTTGGGCTGAGAAATGGCTGCTTTCCCTTCCAGCCGCCCCCTTCATCTTAACTGACACTTGACAAGGAAAAGCTGTAAATGAATATGAGAGGAGTTACTGTAGATCTGTTGCCTTGGTTGCCACCTACTTTGAGGGAATTGGGAATCCAAAGCTCAAAGTCTTCCCCAGTTTCAGAGGAAAGGAGGAGGGCAGTTGGGGGAAAGCACGCATGAGGTTGGTTGGCCCTAGGATTCCTCCCTTTCTGTCCCTAGACATGGACCTAGGGCAGCGATTTTCAACCTTCTTCATCTCATGGCACACATTAATTACTAAAATTCTGCAGCACACCAAAAATATTTTTTGTTGATATGACCAAAAATAGGTATAACTTTGATTGGTTTACAAAATAATGATAATAATAGTAATTACCTACCCTTTTTGGTCCAAAGTGACTAAAAAGTCAGGTGCCTGTACTTGTACATTAGGATTACTGGTACCAAGAATTGAGCAATCAAACACAACCTTATTATGCGATGTGACCAATAAGATGCATCTCTATTATATTACCTATGTATGTATGGTTCAACATGGCATTCACACTGGATGGCTGTTGTGTTGACTGTCGCCATTTTTTTACTTCACAGTCCAAGAGGTAAGAGGTCAGTGCACCTGACTAAATAGGTACTGCACGTTTTAAAAATTGCAGCACACTGGTTGAAAATTGTTGGCCTTAAAAAAGCATGGAAACTGCATCCCTCACCTCTGTTTTCATGTTCTGTGAGGTTTGCTGAGACCCTTTACTGTGATGGGAGCCAGACAAAAAGGTGGGGAGCTCATTCCAAGGCATGTGGGTGGAGGAGCTTAGGAGAGAGGTTAATAACTGCTCCTTTCTGTACCACTATTCCCTGTCTTGGTATCAGTCTACAAATATTTATGCGGCAGCTATAGAGCAATATACTGGGCAGTTGGAGGTCAGAAGTAACTGACCTTCAAGAGTTTACAGTGTCCAGGAGGAGCACGCACACAACGTACACCAAGGGTTTCAGTTCTCTGAAAGAGTGATACAGAACATGAAGGTGGAAGAAAATGAGAGGTTCCTGTGGGCTAGAAGTGTTGGGGGAAGTTTCATTTGAGCACAAGGGCCCAGAGGTAGGAGAATGGCCTGTTTTAGAGAACCAGGAAGAGCCCATGGTGAGAAGTGGAGGGGGACCTGAGTGAAAATACTGGAATAGGTTTGGGGGGGGTAAGAGTGGAAACCCTCACTGCTAGGTAAGGAATTTCAATTTTAAATTGTAGGCAATATGTCCTGGCTGGTGTGGCTCAATTGGTTGGGCCTCGTCCTGCAAACTGAAAGGTTGCCTGTCAGGACACCCCCCTGGGTTGCAGGTTCAGTCCCCAGCTGGGGGTGTGCGAGAGGCAACCCATCAGGCAACTGATTGCAGAGGTTGGCACAAGACAACCAATCGATGTTTCTCACGTCGATGTTTCCCTCACTTCCTCCCTCTCTAAAATAAAATTAAATAAATAAAAGCAAATTGTAGGTAATGGAGAACCGTAGAATGTTTTCGTCCTGAGTAGGACATGATCAAAATAATAATTTAGAGACCTGTTGACCAAGTTTGTTATAAAGTGGATAGACAAAGCAGATTGGTTAGGTTACGATAATTTAGATATAAGGTGGATTGGGCCCAGGGTGATGGTGATACCAATTGGAGAGGAAAGGAGAGAATGAAATAGTAATTAAACAAAAAACCTTACTCTTCTTTAAAAATTATTTTAAGATTGTATTTAATTTTTAGAGAGAGGAGAAGGGAGAGTGATAGGGAGAGAAACATCAGTCAATTGCTTGATCCGGTTGCCTCTCCCACACCCCCAGCTGGGGCCCCAACCTGCAGCCCAGGCATGTGCCCTGCCTGGGAATCCAACCAGCGACCTTTCGATTTGCAGGGTGATGCCCAGCCAACTGAGCCACGCTGGCCAGGACAGAACCTTTTATGATAGGACAAGTAATTGAAGTGAAGGAATTGAGAATTCTTAAAAAAGAGGTTTTTTTTTTTAAAGATTCATGATACTTTAAGTGAAAAAAATCACCACAGCATATGTATTTTACATATAGGAATGATGTCAACTTTGTATAACAAACTAATGGACACGTTAAAAACAAAATGCAGCACAATTTAAAGAATGATTATAGCTAAATAGTGAGACAGGAATGAGAAGGCTGGATTTAATTTTTTTCTGTATGTTCGACAAAGATGTCAGGGTTTTGGATTTTACCCTGCTTACCCTACTTAACCTACCCAACCAACCGGCAGGATTCCCATGACACAGCAACCTGCGAACTTACAAACCTTTTACTGTTTCATGGGAATCCCAATTGTCTTTCACTTGCTTCAGGGTAGTATTTTCACATGGTATAGAAGCCTGTATGATCTGGCCTGATTTCTCCAACTCATTTCCCACTTTGGCTCTAGCCATGCAGACCACAGTTCTGATTTATCAGGAATGCATCTTTGCCTTCTGCATCTTCACACCTCACACACACCTTTCATCCTAGAAGCCCTAGAAACTTTGATGTGAGATGGGCACCCCTGTGTGGGCCCGACAGGGGCCCAGCGATGCAGTTCCTGCAGTTCCAGTTATAGATGTAAATGCAGGTCTTATCTATGTTTAGAATGCAGAAAGAGTTGAGATTACTGTCAGTCAGCTCAGGACCCCAAACCATCATTTACCTGCTGCTCCTGTCACCACAGGGAGTGGCCACAGTGGAAGGCCAGGCAACGGGCCCACGGGATTCTCCGAGTTTAAGGCCCCAGGCTGAGCCCTCCTTTAAGCTGGATAAGGAGAAAATTTCTCCCTAATAGGGATTGAATCTGAACAAGTTTTAGGCATAAAACGGTCTTTCTGCTAACCTTGCCATTCCCTCTTCAACATACTCATGCAACTCCAGAGTGCAGAAGGCGCCCTCTTATGGTCAAAGAGTGCCTCTGGTGGTGAGCAGCAGCTCCTACTGATTCTATAGGTGTCAGCTGCAGCCCAATTCAGATGCAAGCAGGAACTGTTAAAATGTCTAGGACTAAAAGGGAAATCAAAATTAAATGATAATAAACCTGGAAATCCTGGTCTCATGTTTTACTCTTAAGCACATCACTCTCAGCTATTCTGAAAGTTATTCACCAAAGTTGGAGTCTCATTAATTTTTTTAAAATAAGATTTTATATTTGGAGGGGAAGGAAGGGAGAAAGGGAGAGAAACATCAATGTGTTGCCTCTTGTGTGCCCCCTACTGGGGACCTGGTCTGCAACCCAGGCATGTGCCCTGACTGGGAATCGAACCATCAACCCCTTTCTTCGCAGGCTGGCATTCAATCCATTGAGCCACACCAGCCAGGGCTCATTCATTTTTTAAGCAAAGATTTGCCAGTTAAAATAGATTACAAATTAAACTTTCTTTTTTAGTTTTCAAGGACATAAGTCTTTAGTCTTTCAATATGTCCTGTAAAATTATTTTTTATCATGAAAATTTCCAAACCAAAATAGAGTAGTATGATGACCACCATGTACCCATCACCCACCTTCAATTGTCATCAACATAAATAAGACCAGTCTGTCTCATCCCCAACTTTCTCTCTGCAGTTCCAAAGAATTGCATTAAAATAAATCCAAAACAGCATATCCTTTTGTCCATAAATATTTCAACATATAACTCAAGGGATAAGGACTTTTTAAAAGTATAACTATAACAACTTTACTATACCTTAAAATATTAATAGCCCTGGCTGGTGTGGCTCAGTGCTTGAGAGCCAGCTTGAGAACCAAAGGGTCACTGGTTCGATTCCTAGTCAGGGCACATGCCTGGGTTGCAGGCCAGGTTCCCCGTTGGGGGCACTTAAGAGGCAACCACACATTGATGTTTCTCTTCTGCTCTTTCTCCTTCCCTTCCTCTCTCTCTAAAAATAGATAATAAAATAAAATCTTTTAAAAAATATTAACAATTCCTTACTAAAAATATTCAGCTAGCGGTCAAAGTTAGCTAGTTGTCTTACAAATGAATTTTTACAAAAACAGTCATGTGCCACATAATGACATTTTAGTCAATGACAGACTGCACATACGACAGTGGTCCCATAGGATTGTAATGGAGCTGAAAAATTCCTATTGGCTAGTGACATCACAGCCATCATATCACAGCGCAGTGCATTGCTCACGTGGTTGTGGTGATGCAGGTATAAGCAAACCTGCCCTGCCAGTTGTTTAAAAGTATAGCGATACAATTATGTACAGTCTACAATGCTTGATAATGATAATAAACAACTATGTTACTGGATTGTGTACTTACTGTGCTAGTCATTTTAGAGTCTACTTATTCAAAAAAGTTTATATGCTGTATTACGCCGGCAGCAGCCTCATACATCTTGTGTTTACGGCTTCTCTAGACTGCATAATTTTCTCTTATGCTCGATTTAACCTCGTGTTGTTTTGTACAGTAACATGCTGTACCTGCGTGCAGCCTAGGAGTGATAGGCAATACTGCACAGCCTAGGTGTGTAGTGAGCTGTCCCATCTAGGTGTGTGTAAGTGTGCTCTGTGATGTTCGAATGGCAAAACTGCCTAAAGATGCGTTTCTCAAAATGCATCCCCATCTATTTAAAATTTTTAAATTAATTTATTTTAGAGACAGAGAAAGGGAGGGAGGAAGGAAGGGGGTGGGAGGGGGAGAGAGAGAAAGTTGTTGTTCCACTTATTTATGCATTCATTGGTTGCTTCTTGCATGTGCCCTGACCAGAGATCGAACCCTTGGTGTATCAGACTATGCTCTAACCAACTTAGCTACCCGGCCAGGGCTCCAGACATTTTTTATTAAGGTTGCTGATGCCCTCCATGTTGCTAACTGTGTAAGTCCTCATCTAACTTGACATGTCAGCAGCATCTGACGTTATGTTACTCCCTCCTTGAAACATTTTCTTTATTTAGCTTGTTGGATACTACTTCCTCCTGGTTGTCCTTACCAGGGCTCTGTGCTGCTCCATCTCCATCCTATTTTCTGGTTCCTCCTCTTCTCTCTGTCTTCTAAATGTTCAAGTAGTCCAGGGTTCATAGAACTCCTTCTTTTCGTCTACATTCTCTCCCTAGGTAATTTTTAAAAGTCCTTACAGTTGCCTAAAGACCCTGTATAATTTGTCCAATTTCCCTGTCACCCACCTCCTGATCTAAATACCATCTAAATATCACAAAATTTCCATATGCAGCCCAGACCTTTTTTCTGAAGCACAAACTCACATCTTCCCATTTCTTTGACATCTCCATGTACGCGTCTAACAGGCATCTTAAACCTAACATGTCCAAAGTTAAACTTTTGGTTCCTGCCCGTCTTAATCCGTCTTTGGAAACAGTAATACCACTCTTCTAGCAGAACCAATTCTGGTATCTTAACAATTGCTTCCTTTGCATTCTCCATCATATCCTTTGGCAAACGCTATCAGTTTTGGGCCTTATGATATACTCAAAATCCAACTGTTTGTCCCTATTTTCACCTCTTGTTACCATCCTAGAATAAGCCATCATCATATTGTCAGATTACTGTAATCTCGTAACTGATCTGTCTCCTTCTGGTCTTTTCCCCCACAGTCTGTTCTCAACACAGCAGCCAGAGCTATTTTATTAAAACATTAAGTCAGATTCTGTCAATTCTCTGTTGAAAACTTTCCAACAGCTCCTTTTCTCACTCAGTTCTTGAGGCCGTTCACAATCCAACCTCTTTACTTCCTTTGCCTCTCCGACCTTAATTCTTCTCTCTCTGGCTCTCCATCTACCTTAGGCTTTACTGGTCTCCTTGTGCTTCAAATACACTCCCGACTCAAGGCCTTTTGCACTTGTTCTTTCCCCCAGATATCCTTCAGGCTCTCTGTTCAAGTGTAATGCTTCCCTAATATCCTACTGATATAAAAAAGAAACCACACCCACTCTGGTTTATTTTTCTCTGCAGAGCTTACCATTATTTGCCTATATATGTTTACTTACTGGTTTATTGCCTGCCTTCCCCCAGTGCTCGACCCTCAGGTGAATGAGTAAGTTGTCTTTGCTACTGCTTGTTTTCATTGTAGAGCTCTTGTTTTCCTGAAATACGATCCCATCAGATTTCATCTTTTGTGTGCGTTGTGGCAACTTGCATATCTCTTAACTGAAAAGCTTCTGACCCAGTTCTAAGAGGACGTCTTCTGTATTTGAAGAGAATATTACAGGGGTGGGCAAACGTAGGTTAACAATTGTTAGCATGGAAAAGAATGCAATAATAAATAACAACACAAGAACAAACTCTCTTTTGCGTTCTCGCAACTGTAAACCCACATTTGCCCACTCTTGTAGCTCTCTGTTCTCCAGATTGAATCAAATCAATCTAATAAGATCAGATTTTCACTATCTCATTTTTACAACCATTATATTTTGCGTTCTTTGTACTAGCTCCAGAGACTTTTAAAAGTATAGTAACAAAACTTCACAGTCTGTTACATGACGGACTAAAAGCTGAGACAGTGACAGCTCCCTGCACAGGTCATGTTTCCCCAGAACAGTGATGGCCACATTCCTTCAGCTCCTTGTCCCTCTTTCCGCATTGAATGTGTGTCTTTATTTACTTCTTCATGTAGAATGCTGACTTACAGGTTGTTATCCCTGATATTCAACTTATCTTGGGAGTTGCATTATTCTAATTAACTAATAACATTTTTTGTTGATGAATTTTTTTAAGTCCTCACCCAAGGGTATGTTTATTGATTTTAGAGAGGGGAAGGGGGAGAGAGAGAGAGAAACATCCATGTAAGAAATATCGATCTGTTGCCTCCCATACGAGCCCTCTAGGTATGTGTCCCGACCAGGAATGGAATCCGTAACCTTTTGGTGTACGGGCGGACACTCCACCCAGCTGAAGCACCTGGCCAGGGCTGTTCATGAGTTTTATATTTTCTGAAATATTCTGACTCTTGATCTGATTTCAGCTGTTTGTGCTCGTTTCTATTTTGTACAATATTAATATAGCTACACATGCTTTATTTTATTGCTATTACCTGATATATTGTTTTTTTCCTCTCTTTTTATTTTTACCTTTAGTCATTCGGTTTGGTGTGTCTGTAGTTACATTGTGTAACTTTGTGAAAAAATGTAATTATTGTCTTTGAAAATATTTTGGTTATGTCTGAACTCAGCACTATTTTTCTGTGTGTGTGTGTTTTAAATTTTTTCTCCTTTCCTGTCTAGGTTATAATGACTTTCCCTGCCCCTTCTAGTGATACAGAGATTTTACTCTTACATAACCTGTGATTATTACCAATAACTTTCAAACATGTCCACTGAAACTTTACTAATATCTAGGTAATGTCTACAACACTCCTCTCCCGTCTCCAGGTTTGGTGTTCAGTTGCCATGCTCGGTCCCTTCTTCCTTTCCCTGTTCGCTCCAAGACAGACACCTGGAATTTCCAGCTTTACACGTGCGTGTGTAGTGGAGGATACTCCAAAGCATTTTAAAATGTTTCTCTTGATTAACAAACCAAAATGGCTTACTGGTTTTGTCTCCCATTCTTTGGGAGATCAGTTAAAATGATTGATTTGTCAAACTTTTGGGGGGTTCCTACCATGTGTCAGGCTCTGTACTGGGCTCAGGGATTGCAACAATTGACATGTTTCCTGCTCTAATTAAATGGGAGAGAAAGATCCGCAAATAAAACACTTCTGAGGGATAAGGGCTTAGCAGTTAGTAGTTAGATGAAGACAGTGCTATGGGGAACAGTGGGAGCTGGAAAAAAGTGATCCCACCACTTATTGAAAACGAGGGCTCTGGAGTCCACACATCCACAGCACTTTCAAAGGTCCCTCCACGGCTTCTCCTCCGACCCGCCAGCAGGGAATTCCACGAGAGAACGTGAAGGGCAGGCAATAAGATTTTTTGTGTTACTTCGGTCACTTCGGCCCCGCACGTTTCTTTCTTTTTGGCAGCGCCTACAACTCCCAGAACACAGCGCGGGACGGGGCGGAACCAGCTGGCCAAACCGAGGTCTGTGATTGGTGCTGAGCGCCGGGCCAATTGGAGGAGTTGTTGTTAAGAGGTCCATGAGAACCGGTTTGGGAGGGAGGACGGTGGCAAGATGGTCCTGGAGAGCACTATGGTTTGGTGAGGAACTACTTCGGGGCCTCGTGAGGGGCGGGACTGGATCCGGGGAGCGTGTCGCGCGGAGACCGGGTGGGCCTGGGGTTGGGGCGGGAGTCTGATGGGCGAGATGCGGCCTTGGGCCGGTAGGGAAGGAGCCCCATCGACTCCCTGAGTCATCATCCCGAGGCCCGGGAGAGGACAGGCCCCTCACCCCGCGGAGAGTCATTGATCGGCCGTCCCTGCTGCTTTTCTCCGTTCCAGCGTCGTCTTCTCTAGACCAGCCCCCAGGTCTGCCTGTAGCCCGAGTCCCGTTTCTCGGACTCATCGTGACAGTCTTCTGCCCTCCTCAACATAACAGATGTGAGGAAGAGAGACTGTAAATCCCTTCCCCGGTCCATTCACGCGTCTCTGACTCCTGTGTCATCTTCAGAGGTGCTGTTTAAAGAGTGCCTTCTACGTGTCAGGCATTAATTTACTTTATCTCACCCAAACCACACAACACCTTAAGTCTATAGATGAGGATACCCAGTCGCAGCAGTTTTAATTGACTTACCCAGAGTCACACAGGTAATTAGGTGGTGAAGCCAAGATTTTAAACCCAGGGCTACCGACACAAAGACGAGCCAGCTCTCTTCATCGGTCTCGGACTTGGGCTGAGAGTGTGTTGAGTTGGATGAGAAGCTGAGGACACAGACTTTTGCAAGGTTTCAGGAGTTCCTTCTATGTGTGGGCATGGCATTGCCAGATAAAGTATAGGATGCCCAGTTAAATATAAATTTCTGATCAATAATACTTTTCAATATAAAAAATGGATGTAAGTATGCCCCAAGTATTGTGTGGAACATACTTACACTAAAGAGTTACTTGATATTGACCTGAAATTCAAATTTAACTGGGAGTTACATATTTTTTGTTTGCTAAATCTGGCAACCTCTGGGAGAGAGCATGTTAGAGTGGACAAAGGACAGAGTTTGGAATCCAAAAACCTGTTTTGTTGTTTGTTATATTCCAGCTGCATGTTCTTGAGAATGTGGTCAGTCTATAAATGGGAGTAACAGTAACATCCACTCTCATAGCAGTTAGGTAGAATGTAAGTGACGGTTCTCTGTAAATAGTACAGCTCTGTACCCTATTAGGTGCCATGGTACTTGAGGAGTCCTCAAGAAAGAGCTTAAGAAAGGCCCTGAAGGGACTTAGACAAATGTTGGGAAGAAGAAGCCTTTATAGTTAGGGGGAAGGACATAACACTGCTGAGATGTAAATGCCCAAGGCATGCAAAAGGATTAGAAATTTGACTAGTGTGACGTTATTGTAAGGTTGTTGGCTTAAGCTAGTTTCCTTTTTTTTGTTTTAATTACTTTATTGTTGTTCAATTACAGTTTGCATTTTCCCCCCACCACTCCCCCCCTCCCCCTTGGTTATGTCCATGTGTCTTCCATAGTGTTTCCTGGAAACCCTTCCCCGAACTGTTCCCTCCCCCTTCCCCTCTGGCCATTGTCAGATTGTTCTTAAT